>BDDC01000738.1:0-32951 GCA_001662425.1 Chlamydomonas sphaeroides
GGGTCTTGGCGCGCGTTCAGGCCGCGGTTGTCGCGGACTTCTGGGGTCGCTTGGCGTCGTATGCGGCCTTCAACAGGCCCCCCCGGTCGTGGCAGCACGTGCCGGTGGTGCACCCATTTCTAGCTCAGGGAGGGGACGGTGGTGTGCGGTTCGTTGGCCCGGGCTCGCCGCCTCTCAGGTCCAGCTCCGACTCTGACTCTGATGCGTGATTCTGCCCGGGCTCAATCGGGTGTCTTCGTCACTTGCGTGTTCTTGTGCCGTGCGTGTGTTGTTGGCCCTTGGCCCTGTCCCTTTGCCGGTTGACTCTGTGGCTGCGTGCCCCCCTGCACGTTCCGTGCCGGCCTGCTACCTGCGCTGGTGTACTTCTGCAGCCTGTCTGCGGGCTCGTCCGCCCGTTGTGGCGTTTCCGTTTCTTTTTCAGCGTCCGGGCTTCCAATCCCAGCCCGCACTGGTGTGGAGTGAGCGGGTTTGTCTTGCCGTGATGCCTGGTGCGGAGGTCAGCCTATGCGCGCTGCGCGGCTGATCCGTGGACGCGTCCCCTCTGGGGGGCGGCGTGCGTGGGGCTGGGGTTCGCCGCTGTCTAGGGCTGCCGCCGGTGTTCGTGCGCTTAGGGGCCAAGGGAGCTGTGCTTCCGCGGCAGCCCCTTGTCCATCTGTAATGCTCCTTGTCCTAACTAGTTCATTACTCCCACGGTACGTCCACCCTTCTAGCCGCTGCGCGGCGGGGGCTACACGTGTGGCTACACCCCTAAACAGGGGCCGACGCAGCGACCCATCCGAAACGGAAATAGAAGCGAAGCCCTCCCAAGTCCTCTATCTGTGCCTGGCGGCCGCGCCCGCCAAAGGCGTCTGACACAGGCGCCCACCAACCTGAACATACGTCTTCGTGCCGACGATGTAAGGCCGATGCTGAGAAACCCCGACGCTTAGTAAACCCCCGAGTGCTGCCCGAAGCAGCTGGTGCCAGCCAAATGTAACGCATAATTTCCCTCGCTGCCTCGCTGAAGCGTCCAGTGTCAAGTCCTACGTTCGTGCAAGCGCGTGCGGGCGTTGTTTTGTGTATGCTATTTGTTCTTCTGGATATTAATTATGTATAGAGACGTACTGCAAGCGACCTGGCGACGGTGCTTGCGGAAACGTGCAGGCGGGTACTGCGGCTTGTTACTGGTCAAGGACCTCATCGCGTTATACTGTATGCGACAAACGAGGGGTTGTTCAAGCCTTACAGAAGTAGTGCCAAGGCGAGTACGCGATGCCAAAGACGAGTACCCGAGAACCCGACGCCGGTGACGCAATTGACTGACTCGCATAGCCTATCTTTCTATACACAATGGCATGCTTCATGTAGTAGACTAAGCGTTGCCCGAGCGATGGACGGCGAGGGCGCCTTTAGCTTCCAAGGTCGACCAGTGCGAGTCCGAGAAGCGCATTCGGAGTCTACTTTGCATCTGAATGTAGGGGAGCCCTTCAGCGGCACGAGCTTTCCAGGGCCAGCCGCGCCTTCAGCAGAGCCTCACAGCGCGCACGAGTGGCCCGGCGTCGCTTATCCGTCGTCACAACCACATAGCAGGAAGTAAGGCCCTGCACAGAGCTTGTGTTCGGGGTTGCGGGGCCAAGGGAAACGAGTTCATTATGGTTCATATGCTCGTGACCCTGTAAACAGGCGGGCCTACGCAGATGTGGCGTTTGAATATGCTGCAGAAGCACAGCAGGCGGTGATGCCAGAGGCCCTCCTGCAGCATTTGCACTTGGAGTCGCCCCAGGTCGCCTCGTCGTCAGCAGAGGACTTTGCGTCTGCACGTCCGGTCTCGCTTCAGAACACGTAAGCCCGTACGGTGCTCCCTGCCGCTGGCAGCCCGGCCTTGCCCACCTTGCCCAACCCTATGAACCCACAGGGGCAGGCGCAGCGCGGCCCTTCCCCGCATCGTCGGGACTATCTACGAGGACGCCCAGCAGCCGCAGTCGCCAGACATAGACGAGGTCCTCGAGGGCCTGGATGCTATGCTGGGGGACGCGGATAACTTGACGCTCCTAGACGTGGCCGACGCCGCGGACGCGGCCGCGGCCGCGGACGCGGCCGGCGCCGCACGGCCGCAGCCCGGCGAGGCGTGGCGGGTTGCTGACCAGTTTGCCGGCGGCCAGCCCGGTGCCTCTCCGCAGCCTCTCCACCCTGCGCAGGGCTACTACCAGCAGGCCCAGCCCCACGCCGGCCAGCAGGCGGGGTCCATGACGATGCAGGGCATGCACAGCCCCGGCCCCGGCGCCGGCCTACCGGGCGGCAATCACGGCGGCCTCATGTGCGGCGTCGGATCCCAGCAGCAGCACCAGCAGCACCAGAACCAGCAGCACCAGAACCAGCACCAGCAGCAGGACCACATGGCGGCGGGCCCATCCCACGGCAGGATGGCGCCCGGCGGCGGCGCCGCAGGGGGGCACGGGCAGGGCTGGGCGGCGCCGGGGCCGCAGGTCCCGGGCTGGGACGTGCCGCATGAGCTGAGCATGGAGGTGGATATGCTGCAGCCCTCGGGGCCGCCGCACGCGCAGGGCATGGGCGCGGGCCTGGGGCCGCAGCCGCTCGAGCCCATGCAGGCGCCGCGATCGTTGCTGGCTCAGCAGCACCCGCAGCACGTGCAGCAGCCCTCCAGTGGCGGCGTGCAGGCGCTCATGCCGTCGGCGCTGGGGCTGCAGAGCTCGTCGGCGCAGCTGCCGCGGATGCCCGTCAGCGGCTCGTCCGGCTTCCAATCGCTGGGCCCCAGCGCCTTGGTGCCCGCCGGCAGCGGCAGCGGCGGCGGCCTGTACAAGGCCTTCAGCGGCAGCGGCAGCCAGACCGCCGGCCGCACGCTGCTCACGCCAGCGGCGGCGGCCATCGTCGCGCTGCAGGGCGGCATGGCCGTGGGCGACGTGTCGCAGGGCACCGCCGACTGCGGCTCCCTCGCGGGCGGCGCGCCCGTGGCGCCGCAGAAGCTACGGCGCGGCTCGTACGCGGCGCTTGACCCTCTTGGCGGGCCGCCGACGTCGGGCGCGCACAGCCGCAGCGGCAGCTTCCTGACTCTGCAGCCGGACCCGCCCATACTGCAGCCGCACCAGGGGCTCATGGCGCAGGGCGGCCGGGGGCACCTGGGCGCGGGGCCGAGCGCGCCGCACGGCCATCTGCAGCAGCAGCAGCAGCAGCACGCTGGCGGCGAGCGCATGTATTGGCAGCAATCAGCGCAGCCGCTGTACCGGCAGATGCAGTCGCAGGGCGAGGCCGTGCATGGCGGCCAACAGCAGCAACAGCAGCAGCAACAACAACAGCAGCAACAACAACAACAACAGCACCAACAACAACAACAGCACCAACAACAACAACAGCAGCAACAACAGCAGCAACAGCAGCAATCGCCCCGCTTCCCAGCACAGTACCAGCACCAGCAGCAACAACAGCAGCCGCAGCAGCAACAGCCTGCCTTCCCGCAGCAGCACTCGTACCCGCAGTACAACCATCCGCAGCACCAGCAGCAGCACAGCCAGCTCTCGCTGCCGCCGCAGCACGGCTACCAGGCCATCGGCGAGACCTGGGTCCCGGGCCGGCCGGGGCTGTCGCGCCACCACTCGCTGCCAAGCTCGCAGCACGCGGGCGCGGAGGCAATGCAGGCGGCGGCCGCCGCCGCGCCCAGCGCCGTCGCCGTGCTCATGCCGTACGCCACTGAGCCGTACAACAACCCCGGCGAGCAGTACGAGCCCATGGGCATGTCGCCCGGGCCGTGCGGCGGCGGCGGTGGCTCGACGACCATGATGCGGCTCGACGAGAGGGAGCTGATGGAGGGCATTGGCGCCTACGGCGGCCGCGAGGCCAGCAGCGCGAGCGGCTCTGCCAGCGCGAGACGCATGGATGAGGACGACCCGGACTCGGGGCTGTACGTGAGTGGGGTCTGGTCCGGTCTAAGCAGGGGCCGAGTGCGCTGGACCGGGCCGCTCTGCATGCTGCGGCCTTGCTGCAACCGCCAACGTGTAACGCCCCGATCACATGCTTGCTGCCGTGGTCTCTTTTGCTCGCTGCAGGGACATGTCATGGTCGCGGCCATTCGCGTGCCCGGCGGCGGCGGCGGCTCCGGCTCCGGCGGCAGCCGCACGGGGCGGCGCGTGGTGGCGGTGCCGGGCGCCGCGGCCGCGGCGCCCGCCGCCGACGCCGGCGCCAAGGCCGTGGCTCGCGCCGTGGCGCGCGAGGCCGGCGGCAACACCAAGGCCGGCAAGCCGCGGCAGCGCGCGCGCAACGTGTCCACGCTGGCGGACGTGATCCGGTTCGGGCTCATGCAGCCCGGCCGGCACCAGCTGCTCATCGGCAACCAGGACCTGGTGGACGTCGTCATCTCGGCCGACGGTGCGTGCCGCGCTTGGGCTGAGGCCGGGGGCACAGAGTGCGTGCGTCTGGTGCCTGGCCGTGCGTCCGTGGCGAGCTTGGGTCACAGGCCATGGCTGGGGGGCGGGGGCACCGCGTGGGGGCACGGCACGGCTGCGGGGCCAGGGGGTGCATGATGCCCCTGCCGGGGCTCGGCAGCCCGGTGGGCCGTGGCCAAAACAGGACCAGGGATTGCCCTGCTGCTAGGGGTGCGGCCGGCCGGGGCGCTGGGCTGGGGAATGCGGACGTGACGTGCTGCCGGTGTTCCGCCCCACAGGCCGCATCGAGTGCTCGCACGGCGAGTTCCGGTCGGTGAGCTCGCTTGCGCTCAAGGTGCTGCGGCTGCGCAACCCCAACCGCATGGCCTGCGACGGCTGGCAAGAGGTACGTTGGCTGACGTGTGCGACACGGCCGTTGGCTGCGCGCTGCAACACGGCCGGGGAATGGGCGGCAGTGGACCGGAAACGGGAACGGGCTTGTGCACAGGACCGCTCTTGCGGGCCGGCTTTGTTGGCGTGGGCGCGGCGCGCCTTGCGTCGCCCACGCGACCGCTGTGCGCTTGGCGTAGCTGACTAAGCTTTGTTGCCGTACATCCCGTGATCCGTGCGGCAGGTCAAGCTCAACGGCCAGCGGCTGGACGAGATGCGGCAGGAGGCGGGGCGGCTGCTGGCGATTGAGAGCGCGTGCGGCAGCGTCCAGACGGCGAGGCAGGAACGGTCGTGAGCACTTGCTGCGGGCGGCGGGGGTCGTGTGATGGGTGAGCAGAGAGGGGCGAGGGCGCCTCGGGGCTTGGGGCAGGAATAATGGCGCGCAGCATTCTTGGGCGTTGGCGTGGCTCTTGACCCGCATGCGAGCCCAGCGGGCGCAGCGAGGCGAACCGCTCAAGCGCGTGCGACACGAAGCGCAGCGGCCCCCCAGTGACGATCTGCGGTCGGCTGGCGTGGCCTCGCGGCACGTGAACACGGCCGCTGCGGGCGCCGAGGTGATGCGCAGAGGCTAGGGCGCCAGCGTGTTTACGCTCGTAACGGCGGCAACCGAGGGCGTGTGCGACTACCGTTGAGTGATTGGTGTGAGACGCAGGGTCGTGAGACGGGCGGCGCCGAGTCGGACCTTGGAACGATACTCGCTGGGCGTGCGCAAGGCCCTGTGGGGCTCGACGGTGGCGGGTGCGAGATACGCTTTCGTGAGAATGAGGCGGGGCGTGGGCGTGCTGTCTTTAATTGGGAGCTTCGCTGGCTGTCACGGATCACGTTCGGCAAGGAACGTGGCTTGGACGCGTGGGGCAGGTGGTTGCTGCGGCGGCTACGGTCTCACTACGGGGCTGGGCAAGGAGGTGGGCGCAGCGGCACTGCGCGCTGGCGTGGTTGCTACGAATGGTGCGCTCGGTCGGGGGCCAAAGAGGCAACGCATGGAAGGGCGGTGGCTGAGGGGCCGCGAGGCGCCCGGCTGCGGGCGGTTGCGTGGGCTGCGTGGGTTTCACATGCTGCGCAAATCGGAAGCAGGCATGGGCACGCAGTGCCTCCTAGTTGGTGAAGGCCCAGCGGCCGCTGCGGGCATTGCCAGGTCGTTACCGTAATAGGTTTGGGGTTCAGCTCCTTTGAGCTCATGCGGTTGGTAGGGTAAGCCGCGTGGCTGTGCCGGCATATGCATACACGCGGGCGCGACAAACACATGTATCCTCTCATCGTCGTGCTGTAGGTCGTTCGGGGGAGGGCGGCACGCTGGAGCAGGAGATGCCCTCCTGTGCGCTTTGCATCCGCCGGCGGCATACCCACCCGGTGCCGCACGTGCTGTAACGAAATGCAGGGCAAGCTCGGTTGCACGCTCATGAAGCGGGGGGTCCGGCCGGTCGCCGGTGCCCCAGGCCACAACAGCCACCACCGCTGCGGGCCCGGCTTGCTGCTGAGCTTGCCGCGCCATACATGTGCTGCACGGCCTGCACTGAGGATCCTCACGATGCACGGCAACCGCCGCGCAGGCCGGCACAGGCGTCCTCGGTTACCGTGACACGGAAGCCACCGGCGCCGACCCCTTTCCCGCCGCGGCGCAGCCCCCAGCCCGAGTCCGCCTCCGCCTCCGGCCCCGCGCCGCCGCTTCATGGCGCCGGCACATCCTGCTCGCTCCACCCGCCCCAGGGACGTCGGGTGCGGCTCACACGGCCCAGCGCGCAGCTACGGTAGCCCGCACCCGCCCCCAGGCGCCGCCAGCCAGTCTGTCGCCGCACCCAGGTCACCCAGCCAGGAGGCCAGCCCGCACCGCGGCGCCGTGCCGTGTCCCGCGCACGCGGCCCGACTCCCCTCCCGCGGCCCTGCCCGGCCTCCCGCCCTGCTCGCAGCGCGGCGGCAGCCCCCAGGCCTCGACGACCTCCCACGGCAGCGCAGCACGCCGCCACAGACGCACACACCCTGGCTGCAGCCACCCGCATGCCCCCAACCCCGCCCAGCCCGGCGGCGAAGGCCAACCGGCGGCGCCACCTGCTGCGGCCGCGCCCCGACCGGCCCTGCTGCTCTGCCGCCCTGCGCTGCCCGCGCGTCGCGCCGCCCCGCGACTGCACTCCAGCTGCACCCCCACTGCGCCGCCGCCGCGTGCGGCAGCCACCGCCGCCGCCGTGTGGCAGCGGCGCTACTTGAGCTGCTTGAGTGCGGTGCCCTGGCCCTGGAAGAAGGCGAAGGACAGCAGGAAGTCGGCCACGAAGATGACGACGAGGCTGATGACCACGGCGCTGGTGGTGCTCTCGCCCACGCCCTTGGCGCCGCCGCTGGTGGTGAAGCCCCAGGCGCAGCTGATCTGGGGGCGGAGGGGAGGGCGGGCCGCGGGGCAAGCTTGCGTGAGGGAGGGTATACATGTTTGGTGTTACGGGTGCGTCGACAATGTCGGAACCAGCGCCTTGGGTACCCCTCATGCAGCCCTGCCGGCCCCAGCAACCGTTACGCAGAGCGCCGCTTGCCCCGGGCCTCGGCCCCCACTGTGCACGCACGCACATATGCACACGCGCGCGCAGCCCCTTCAAACAGACACAACACACGCGGTCGTGCTGCTATACGCCCCCATTTCTGTACATGCGCCTCGCCCCCCCCGCCCCGCCCCTCACCGTGGCCACCAGAATGCCGAACACCCAGCTCTTGATCATGCTTGTCATAACGTCATACCCGGTCAACGCACGGCGCGCCGAGTCAATGATGACGTTGGCGGGCACCGAGTAGACCAGGTCGGCCAGCAGCACGGAGGCGGCCATGCCTGGAGGCGAGTGTGTGTGTGGGGGGGGGCCGATAGGGCAAGGGGAGGGGCAGAGAGAGGGAGAGGGACGGGGAGGGTACGGGTTTAACACGCACGCGCTCGTGCCACAGGGGTGGCGACAGCAGACTAGCGGGCTCCGTGGCTCCAGACTTGCCTGCAAAAGCCAGACCAACAGGCCCTGCCCGAAGCGACACACAGCCCCTGCCCACACCCAGTCTCACTACACCCACGCTTTCCGGCCCCCTTCCCCCTTCCCATTCCCCTGCATCCCCCCCCAACACGACGCACCCATGAGGAAGCACAGCACGTTGAGGATGGGCCCCGCGATCATGCTGGCCAGCACCCGGGGCGTGACCAGGTAGTCCACGGGGTCGGTGAACAGCACCCGCAGGCTGTCCATCTGCTCCGACACCTGCAGGCGCGGGTAGTGGGGATGTACCATGGGAGTCACGAACTGGTTGCAAACCTCCGAGCGTTAGCCGGGGCCGAAAGCTGCCAGCGTCCCGCTGGATTGGTGGGGACCAGAGCGGCGGACGGGAGGACGGGAGGAGAGGGCAAAGTGGGCGAAGGAAGGCGGGTGGCCGGGATGGCGGAAAACGGGCGGGGAGTCACGGCCTGTGCCGCTGCCGGCTGCCGGCGCGCGCAGCGGCAGCCCGCACCCCGAGGCTGCACCGAGAGCACATGCGCGTGCCTGGCGGGCCAGAGTGGCGCAGCTGCTATGTGCCACACCGCGCCCGTGTGTTTAGCCCTGGTCGCACCGGCCCTCCTGGAAACAGCGCCGCCCAGGACTGCGGCCCCAGGGTCGAGAGCCGGCTCGGCCCCCCGCCCTCGTCCTACCGCCTTCGCAGCCCCCAGCCCTCACGCCCTCGCCGCCCATTCCCCAGCCCCCGCATCCGCCCCGCCCCTGCACCAGGTGCACCCCTCGCAGAGGGCCCCGACAGAGGGCCGCACATGCAGCCCCCGCTGGCACAAGGGCCCGCTGCCCCGTAAACCCCCAGAGGGGGCCCCGCCTTGATGGCGCTCATCCCCCTGTGGACCCCGCCCGCCCCCGCATGGCGCCCCGCCCGGCGGCCAAGGCGCTGCACCTCAGCACCCCAGTCGCCCTGTGCCGTCCCCCGTGACCCGGCCACCGCCTGCAGGGGCCGCCCAGGTCACCCCCCGGCCCCATGCACGCCGCATGGCACCGGGCCCCACCTGCATGGTGCGCAGCCCCCGTATCCCAAACCCACGTTCCCCAGCTAGGACCCCTGCTCCAGTCCCCTGAGCCCCGTCTCCCCGCCCCTCGCCCCCACCTGCATGGTGCCCAGCTCGGCGGCGAAGGCGCTGCCCACGCGTCCCGCCAGGATGATGGCGGTGACCACGGGCGTCAGCTCGCGGGACAGCGCCAGCGCCAGCACGCCGCCCACGGAGCGGGTGAGGCCCAGCTTGGCAAACTCGCGCACGAACTGGGGGGCGGGGGTCAGGCGGAGCGGGAGTTGTGTATAGAAGCTGGGGGGGCTGCCGAGGGGGAGGTAGGGCTGGGGTTGCGACGGCGCGGGCCCGCCGAGGGCAGCGTGGGCGTGGGTAACCGTGCGACAGGTGGCAGGGATGGCAGTACGACGGAGCGGGGTCCAGCGCCCTGGAACAGAGCTTTATGGGGCGGGTCGAAGGCTGTTGGTTGCAAGTCGGTGTGGGGTGAGGGGCCGTGGCGGGGGCCAGGCGCACCTGGATGGTGAACACCATGCCCACGAAGCCCGCCGTCAGCAGGGCCACGCCCAGGGAGGCGGGGCCCACGAGCCGCAGCTGCTCCGCGGTGTTCTTCCAGTGCACATTGCCTGGCAGCGAGGGTCCAGTCAGGCACAGGCGTCGACGTAGTCCGAGGTGGGTGGCGCGTTGGGGGCGAGCTGCGGGCTGCGCTGACCCGACGGCAGCGACAGCTGCTGTTCGAAGCGCTTACCTTTGACAATGCGGAGGAACACCTGGCCGGTAAGCACCATGCACGCGACCGTGCGAAAGAGCCACTTGGGCGCTTTGTGTCGCTGAAGGAATTTTAGCACGCCTGCCGACCGCAAACCCAGCACCGACTCATGCCTCAGATGAATTATCAAGGCACAGGTGCTTGTATAGAGCAATGCGGCAGCGTACCGGGCGCGTCCGGCGTGTCGGCCATTCCCATGCTCTCCCGCTCCTCCGGCTCTGGCGCGACCGCATCCAGCGTAGAGTTAGCCGCATGCGATGGCTCCATTAGCATGCGCCGGCAGGGCTGGGCGGGCGTTGTGCGCAGCGGGCAGCATGGCCGCGATGCAGCGCGAAGCGCTGGCGAGAGCGCAGGAGCTGGCCTCGGCAGCGCTGGTCGCCCTAGCGCCCGCCCCACATGGCCGCACAGGGCCATGGCGGGGCCGCCGGCGCGAGCGCGGGGTGCGAGTGGGGTGGGGGCCGGGGAGGTCGCGTGTCAGCTGAGAAAGGGCCTCGGTCAACGTAGCGTCCCCAGGTGATGCAGTAGCGGTGCTGTGAGAATGTATGTGTGTAAAGGCAATTCGTGTGTGTGGGTAAGGGGTATGACGCCTGGACTGGCCTGGGAGCCTTCAACGCTCAAAGCGCGGCATGCCGTGCACCCTCCATGCCGTACGTCACCGCCTCACCCCCACTCCCGTCTCTCAACAACGTTCGCCATCGCAACCCAGCACTTTCCGCGTCTTCGCAATTTCCATGCCATCCCTCGCCTCCACCACAGTTCGTACGCTACCGCAACCCTATACCAGCCCCACGCCGCGCCGTTCTGGCGGCCCCTCGGCGTGGCAGACTTCGTGCAACCCGAGACGGCCAAAGGCCCCCCTGGCCTGCCCATCATACCTCTTTGCGCTTCGACGGCCCCGCCACGCCGCCGTCCACTCCCCGCCGCCACCTCCCGTACCGCCGCTGCAGCACCGCCTCCGCCGCCACCGCCACACCCTGCGCCACGCCTGCAAACAGCGCCGCCGCAGCCAACACACACCACCCCGGCAGCTCCCTCCTCACACCTTCCCCCTGGCCCGCGTCCTCCTGCCCACCTCCCCCGCCGTACCGCCCCTCCCTGCCGTACGCCCCCTCCCTGACGTACAGTACGGCCAGGTGTACGACATCCACTGCCGCCAGCTGCAGCCCAACCGCCGCCTGGCCACGCGGCCGCAGCTGGGCCACCAGCGGCGCCAGCACACCCCGTGTGGCGAGCAGTGAGAACATGAATCCGGGGTGGGCCTGGCCCACATCCAGCTGGGGGGCTGTGGCGGGAAGAGGGGCCGAGGGGAGAGTTCAGGGACAGTGCGAGAGGAGGTTGCTGAGGCGCATAGACCAAATAACGAGAAACACGAACGAAGGCAGCAGCCGCGGCATGCGTGCTGCGTGATGGCAGGCCGCAGCGAGCGAGGCCGGCGGCGGAGCTGCTGCTGCTGGGGTTTAAAAGCCCATACGGCACGGACCAAGGTGCGGTCGGGGGTAGCATTAGGGGTAGGTTGACTGGCCAACGGCCAGGCGGGGCCGCAAGGTGCGGAACGCCCGCCCGTGCCCCTCGTCGCCGCCACCAGCCCCAGCCCCAGCCCCAGCCCCGGCCCATGCCCACCTCTTCCCCGGTACGTGAGGAGCCCCGCTAGCGCCGCCACCGGGCCCGTCACATAGAACGCCCAGCGCTCCGGGTCGGCGGCACCGTCATCGCCGCCACTGAGGGTATCCTCGACGTCGACGTCTTTGCCGCCGCCAACGGCAGAGGTGGAGGCAGCGGCGCTGCCGGCAGCAGCTGCCGGAGTGCGCCGGCGCCACCAGCGTGCCGCGGCGGCGGCGGCGTGCCCCGCCAGCGGCGCCGCCAGCCAGGAGACCCCGGCGAGGGCCTTGGCGACCGGCGCCGCCACGCCGCGGCGCCACAGGCGCATCGTCGTTGCGACCTGGGCGATACACATGACGGCGCCGTAGGCGGCGGCGACGGTGGCGCGCTGGCGGCCGTCGGGGCCAGACAGCCAGCGGCGCCGCCAGGCCGCGAACGCTGCGTCCTCATCGAGCGGCGCGGGCGACAGCGGCGGCTTGACGGCCGCGCCGTCCTCGCTGGTGTCACTGGAGGAGCTTGCCGACGGCTCGCCCCCGCCGCTGCCGCTGGGCTCGCCCGGCGTTGACGGAGTTGACGCCTCGGCGGCGGCCGGGGCCGGCGGCTGGCGGCGGCGGCAGGTGGCGGCGGCGGCCAGCAGCGCGAGTGAGTGCACCGCGCCCTGCGCCTGCAGGTACGGCCGCAGCGCCGCCGCCACCTGCGTCCGCACCGCGTGCGCCGCCTGTGCCTCAGCGCCCGCCGCCTCCGGCCCCGACTGGTCCGCCAGGCCCACGCCCAGGCCCTGGGAGCTGTCGACGGCAGCATCCGCGTCCGTCCCGAGGTCCAGGCCCAGGCCCAGGGCCATGCTGAGGTCCGCCAGCAGCGGCTGCATGTGGCCCGCGTAGGCCGCGGCGGCGGCGGCGCTGTAGCGGCCGCCTCCAGCTGGCAGCCGCCGCAGCCCAGGGGCGTCCGTCGCCGGCAGCAGCACCTGCGCCGCCTCCGCCTCCGCCTCCGCCTCGGTTTCTGCCACCATGCGCTGCCACAGCGCCGTCAGCTCGTCCCGCACGACACCGGCGGCTGCGGTGGTGGCCGCCGCGGCGCCGGCGGCGGGCGCTGGCGGCGCCTTCAGAAGCAGGAGGACGTCGGCACAGCCCAGCCACTCGGACCCATTCAGCAGAGCCTCGTCGCCCCCAGCGGTGGCGGCGCCGCCGCCAGCGGCGGCGTCGGCGGCATTGGCAGCGGGAGCCCCACCTTGCAGCGGGCCAGCGGCGATGACGTCAGGGGCAGGGCTCCCGGTACCGCTGCCGGTCTCGCGGACGTTGGCTTCAGCCCCTGGCCATGTGCGCAACACGTGTAGCGTCGCCAGCACGGCACCCGGACGGCGCTGGCCGCCGACGCCGCCACCGAGCGCCGCCGCCAGCTGCCGCCGTGGCAGAGCCACCCTGAGGAAGCAGCCGTCGCCGTCGCCGTCGCCGTCGCCATCTTCCGTCACGGCCGCGGCGGCGAGCATGCTCGGTGCGGCGGCGGCGGCCGCGGCGCCAGCGGCACCAAGCGGACCGCCTTGGATCGACAGCATGACGGCGAAGCGGGGCCTGCCGGCGGCGCCGCCAACCAGCAGCGCCGGCGGCAGCCGCAGCACCATCATGGCATCCGCGTCATCGCGGCCGCCGATGTTGGGCTCCTCCAGGGCCGGCAGCACCAGGACGGGCTGCTCGGGGTACAGCGGCGCAGCGGCCAGCGGTGCCACCACGGTGCCGGGCTCGGCCCCATCGGCGGCGCTGGAGACCGTCTCCGCCAGCGACCAGTCGCTCGGACCAACCCAAACGCCCTGAACTCCGCGACCCGGACCCCCAATCCAGTCCTGCAGGCGCTGCCTCAAGTCCTCAGCCAGGGCTTCCGCCTCCGCAGCAACAGCAGCAGCAGCAGCAGCTGGGACAGCTGTTGACGCTGACGGAGCGGCCGCGTCACCGTGCCAGAGCCGCACCACAGCCACCAGGCGGACGCAACCCGGCAGCGTGACGAGGCCCAGCGTCAGCACGCCGCCGTCGGGTGCGGAGGTGGCGGCGGCGGCGGAGGCGGCGATGCGGCGGGCCGCCTGTTGTCGGACCGCCGCCGCCGCCGCGCCGTAGGGCACGCCGGGCGGGGTGTCGATCTGAGCAAGCGAGGCGGGGGCGAGGGCAGGAGGTAAGAGGAGCTATCCGGCATGGGCCGGGCCGGGCTGAGGAGGCCGTGCAGGGTGCTGAGGGTGTAGGGGCTAGCAGCTAGCGCGCCGGCCGCCGCACCTTGCTGCAGAGTATGAGCTGCGCCATGCGGGGCCCCGCGGCCCGCCGGTACAGGCTGGAGGGCGGCGGCAGCAGCTGCGCAGCGCGCGCAGGCGCGAGCAGCTCCGGCGGCGCTGCGGGCGGTCCCGCGGGCGCTCGGTCAGCGCCTGTCGGGCTCCGCGGCTGGCTGCTGCCGGCGGCCCGCTTGCGGTTCGCAGGCTGTCGTGGGGACCGTGGGGAGGGGCAGGCGGTGCACGGGCTGCTGCCAGGAGCGCACGCCGCGCAGGTCGCGCGTTCGGGGAGCGAGCAGCAAGCGGCTGCCGGGCAGCGGCCGCGGGCCCTGCTGCGCGCTCGCCACAGCAACGCGATGCAGGGCAGCAGCAGCAGCAGCGCCAGCAGCAGCGCCAGCAGCAGCGCCGCCGCCGGCAGCGACATTGCGGTCAGCGAGTTACTGCGTGGTAAGGGTCGCCCAGGCGCTGCCGCGGCCCGTGGGCCGAGCTTGGGGGAAGACGGATGTGGTGCAGCTGTGTGTTGTGTCCTTGAAGCGGTTGGCACCAACGAAGACAACGTAAGCGTGCATGCGTCGCGATATGTTGTTACACACGGCGAGGTGGGCCCGGGCGCCATCTCCGACCGGGTAAGTGAGGCCGTGATTGGGCGCCCCACATGGCCCATGTCGTGCCGACATTTACTTCAGGCTATTATCGACAACCTACTAGCACAGCACAGGGGTTGAACGCGGCCAAGGAAGACGGCCGCGACAGCGCTGAGAAAGAGCAAAGAATAGGGGTCACAGGAGGCACACACCGCATACCGCCCCACAATCAGGGCGGCGGAGAGTCAGGACGTCACGGTCACCTGCTCTGCTAGCTACTAGCCTCAGCCTGCGTATCACGGTAGCTGACAAGCAGCTGGGATCACAGACGCCCCGGGCCATGACGGGGGCATTGTGGCAGCCCCCGCCTGCTGTGGCCCAACATTCTAGTCACGTCGCCTAGCGCTATCCACTAGCTTGCAGACAGCATGAACCTGCCGATGAACGCCTACACTAAGCACCCTTGCGGCCAAACTAAATCACGACAGCCAACTCAGCTACACAGCTGCACCCATCCCTAACATGCGACGTGTGCGATGCACGAAAGCCCCACCAGCCGCCAGCCATCACGCCTTCATCCCCAAACCGGCCTCGGCCCACCACAGTGCGCGGCTGGCTCGTCGCCGGTCACCGCCTGCCTGCGGCCGGGCTGGCCTTTGGCGGCAGCGCGGGGCCCATGGGCACTGTGATGGCGGAGCCGTTGGTGTCGAAGGACGGCGCGATCCAGGCCTGCGCACCAGCAGCAATGGAAACCGGCAGCAGGTGGTGGGCGCTGGTTTGCGCACGGGCGGCGGTGGCAGGGGCAGTTGACCACAACGGTCACCAAGCACCCTTCTTTCCTCGAGCCGAATCACATCACAGCTGCACATCAGCGCCCAACCGCCACCAACCGCAGCCTGCCCCGATCCGAACCCACCAGGATGCTGCGGTAGTGGTCGGGCGTGATGCCCACGGCTGAGTTGATATACGACACGGTCTGGCCGTTTGGCATCTCCTGCACCCACTCGATGTTGTGCACCGCGCGCACAAAAGGACCCAGCTTGCGCGCCGCCGTCATGGCGTTCATCCACAGCGGGCTGCCCGACTGGCCGCTCGCCGTGTCGCATTTGTGGTACAGGTACGGGTCCGTGCACGGCTCCTGTAGGGCGAAAGAGGCCAAAAGACAAGGACCGACAGATGAGCGTTGGATGTAATGGACTGCCGACCTTGCCTGTGCTGCACAGCTCAAAGCTCGGGCGCTGCGCTGACAGACTGCGAAGACCGCCCGTCTGTCTTAACAGCCACAAACCCCAACAGCCACCCTGGTGGCCGCCGGTCCTGCCGCACCTGCACCACCACGCACGAGGTGGCCTTGCAGCTGCCCGGCGCCATGTCGGAGGGGTAGCCGGCGGTGAGGCTGACGTAGCGGCTGGGCGCGGCGGCGGAGCAGGGCTCGAACACGCCCATCCAGCCCGCCTGGGCGCCGATGCGCGACGAGAGCTTGATGACGGCGATGTCGACACTGCGAGCGGGATGGGATGCACCGAGAACTTCACAAACCGTCCTAGCAGCACTGGGATGGGGGAGTGGGCGACCGGCGTGCACGGCAGACGCGCACACGCACGCCAAGCGTGCCTGCCCCACTGTGTTGGACGAGCAGCAGTCACCCGCCGGCCTCCTCCCCGGCGGCCCCGGGGCTCCACCCCCAGTCCCCACCCCAATCCCGGCTCACGTGTTGGGGTCTGCGGTACCCACGGTGGAGTAGGTCTGGTACATGGTCACATAGCTCCAGGGCACCACGCCAAAGGGGTTGACCACCTGCGGCAGCCGCCACAGCACCACCAACAAGCAAGCAACCATCGGGGCAGGCAGGGGCAAAGCAGTCCGCGACTCGCAGGCCTCGCCAAGCCCCTCAGCCCCGGACCCATCTGCCGCTGCCACCCCATCTGCCGCTGCCACCCCATCTGCCGCCACGACGCCCCACCTGGCCGTCCAGCGTCCGGAAGCGGCCCGGCGCAAAGTCGAGCTTGTCGTAGAAGGACTGCGCGCCCCGGTTGAACACGCAGTGCGCGGCGGTGAGCACCACGTCCGGGCCCACCAGCGCGCCGCTGCAGACGTAGGAGCCGGACGAGTCGCGCACGTTGATCTGGCCGATGGCGGTGAAGGGGTAGGTGGGCATGCGGGGGCAGTCCGCACGGTCGTCCTGGGGGTGGTGGGTTGGGGTGCAGAGGGGCACGGTGGGGTAAGGCCGGCGACCACAACACCCACGACGCTGACACACCGATCCCTTCAGCTATGCAGCACGCCCTTGGCACCGGACGGCCCTGCCCTTGCGACCTGCCCTGCCGGGCCCTCCCTTCGGCCCCCGCATGACACCCACCACGTCAAAGATGCCCAGCGAGCGCCGCGCCTGGCGGGGATGCTCCTGCTGCCCACCCACGGACGCGCCCGCCTCCTCCTTCTGCTGCTGCTGCTGTGGCTCCTCCTTGCTGGCGCCCCAGCTCCACGACCACCACGGCCGCTTGCCGCCGGCCTCCTCGCGCGCCTGCAGCTGAGGCCCCTGGCCGCCGGAGTCCGAGGTGGTGCTGCTGCTGCTGCCGCTGTTGCTCGTCGTCGAGGCCGCGGCGGCTGCCGCCGCTGCCTCAGCGCCACTCTCGTGCAGCTCCTCAGGCACCAGCGCGTGCTCGCCGTACCGCTCGCCGCCCTTGATATCCGCCGTCCGCTTCCACTTGCCCGCGCCACCACCCGCCTCCGCGGCCTCGCCCCGGCCGCCGGCGCGGTAGCCGCGCCACAGCCGCAGGCTGCGCACGAACGCGGCGGCCGCGGGCGACGAGGCATTGGCCTGTGCCGAGATGAGCGCGTCCAGCACCGCGGCCACGGACTCGTCCAGGTCAGCGACGTACATGTGCCCCTCGCGGGTGATGCGCAGCGCACGAGGCGCCGTCGCGGCCGTGCCCTGCTCCGGCTGCTGCTGCTGCTGCTGGCCCTGCTGGTCGAGCGAGGGCTCTTGTTGCTGCTGCTGGGTGGCGTAAGCACCGGGCTCGGCGGTCGCCAGGGCCTGCGCGGGGTCGGCGTCCATGGCCGGTGTGGCGGCGGCCGCGGCTGTCGTGGGGCCCTGGGCGGAGGAGCCGGGGCGGCGGCTGCGCTGCTTGACCGCCGCGGCGGTCAGCGGAGAGAGCTGACCGCTGTAGCGGAAGCCCTCGTGGCGGAATGCGTTCAGGTGGCGTGGGCTTAGCAGCGTGGAGGGCACGGGCCCGCCGGCGGCCGCCGGCTCGGAGCCGGTCATGACATGGGCGTTGGCAGCGTGTAGGATTGCCTCGCCTGCACGACGACAAGGGCGGAGGGCAGAGGCGGGAGACCATGGACGTGAAAGAAGGGGTTGGGAGCTGGTGGTTGGGGGTGTGCCGGTGAGGTGCGGGGCCTGCTGGCGCACTGCCGGGTGAGGGAGCGTCCGGGGGTCGCACCTGCGCAAGCGCCGTGCGAAGCGATGGCGACACCCTGGCAGGTTGCTATGCACGCGGACGCGTACGTGTGGCCGTCAGCGCCGCAGGCAGGCTTGAACGCCTTGCGGCAGCCCGCCTGGCAGTCAAAGGTTGCCTCGTGCGCCGCGGGCTCAACGGCGCCTGGCACGGCGCGGAGGGAGGGCGGGTGAGGGTGGGCAGCTGTTAGGTGCCGTGGCTGCAGAGGGCTGCACGAGGCACGACATTCCTTGGGCCGGGCTACTTAGGACGCAGCCGCGCCCACGGGCTCACCCGCGAGGCGGGCAAGGAGGAGGAGGACTGGTAGGCATGCCGTTCGTGTCATGCCGCCCAAGCAGCACCGACGAGCCACGATGGATGCCATAATAAGCAAGCTTCCACAGAGCTGGGTTACAAGAGGCAGGTAGCTCCAGGCCCGTTGCTATACGTAGAAACCGCACGCAACTGGTGCGTCCGCTGCAGAGCACTGGATGGACCAGCTCCCTGTGCGAGCTACCTTAGGTTGTTGTCTATAATATGCTAGAGAAGCCTCGGCGTTGGTATGCACGAGGACGGGAGCGGGTTGACGCGACGTTGATGCGTCGACGCAGTTGCTAGGTGCTCGAGCAAGATGGCGAGGCTAGGGAGGATGATTCTAGATGGGTAGAGGCGCAGGGTGACTCTACTGTGCTCGACTAATAAATGCTCTCCCCGATGGAGTCAAGAGGAGTGGCCGTTGCCCGGCCTAACAGGACTACTCTTAATGTGTAGAGTGTGGCTGAACCATACGAAGTAGTTCGAACAGTGCCAGTAGCGGAGCCCGAATGGGCTCGGTGCCCCATGCCTTCTTCCCAAGTAACAAGCGACTTCGCAAGCGTCGTGCAAGCGCTGAAGAGCTATACGATGGACCAATCCGTAGCGCGATAGGACAATGATCGACTATGGCTCCTTTGCGGGCCGAGAACTGAAGCAGCTGGTCGCGAGCGCAGGCACGGCGTAACCTTCCTAGCGAGGGACGGGAGGAACCTCTATACGCGAGCGTCGTGGCAGCTGCCGTAGTAGCGAAGCCGGACGACGGCGTGTCAGGGCCCCTACCTTGGACGTTCCCCGGCCCGCCGCTTCGACGGCCGCCCGCCTACCTACCCTGCTTGCCACGCTTGCGCCCCCACATAACCCTTCCCCACAGACCCCACGCTGAACATCAGCGAGCAGCCCGTCAGCGAGCGGTACCTGCTGGGCGAGGAGATAGGATGCGGCTCCTACGGGCGGGCCGTTGTGGCGCAGCGCAAGGAGGATGGGCTGCAGGTGGTCGTGAAGCAGATTCGGCTTTACGAGATGGATGAAAAGTCGCGCATGGTGCGTCATTCGGCACAGCGCTGGAGTGCAGCCACGGCGGCAGAGGCAGCTCGGGTTCACAGATCCGTCAGCTCGGGCGTGGCGCTACAACGGCCAGCCTCGCAGCTGCCCGCTGCGGGGCGACCCTTGGCTACAGCTTCAGGCAGATTGGGACCACGATCTCTGCTCAAGAGGGTTGCCGCTTACCCCGCCGCAACCGCGCTGGTCCCAACCCACAGGACACGCTGACGGAGGCCAAAGTGCTGGCGAAGTTCAATGTGCGTACCCGCCGCCGACGCCGAGCCGCCACGGTACCTGCCATACCGTGCCCGGCGTCTCCGGCACATGCTCCATGGCGCGAGGAATGCCACGGCAGCTCATGGCAGCCTCTGAGGCGGCGTTCACGCCGCTCCCTCGCTGGCCCCAGCCTCGGCTCGCCCCTGACATGCTGCGCTGTGCTGCCGTATTGCCTTGCTGCCGTACTGCCATCCGGCTGCTTCCCACAGCACGTCAACATTGTGCACTACCACGAGTGCCTGCTCGAGGTGAGGCTGCTGCGCCGTGCCGGCACTGGCCGAGGGCTGTACCCTACCCATCCAGCACAGGGCTGCGGGGCGGCCTCCGCCCTTGCGCTGATCCATGGCAGCCCCCAGGAGCGAAACGCTGCGGGCCCGCGGGCCTTGCGCTCCTCGGATGCATTCCCTAGCGGCGCGGTGGGCCCTACTTGGGTCGGTCCACGCCCGACCCACATGGCTGCCAGGGCGGCCGTGGCGTCCATGGCGCGTCCGGCGCCCTCCCGGCTCCTGCATACCGTGCAAGAGCACAGCGCCCAGCCCTCTCCGTGTTCCCTGGCCCTCGAACGCCCCGCCTCACCTGCGCTCCGGTCCCCCAAGGCCCAGGGCGGCGCACTGTTGGGCCCCAGTGGAACGGCTTGCATGTCTGCAAACCAGTCCGTCACTCCGCACGGCGCATCCCCGGCCCCCCCTCCCACACAGGGCGGCGTGCTCAACATCGTGATGGAGTACGCCAACGGGGGCGACCTGGCGGAGGCCATCCAGAAGCGCCAGGCGGAGAAGAAGCCCTTTGTGGAGGACGACATCATGCTGTGGTGGGGCCGGGCCGGGCCGGGCCGGGCCGGGCCGGGCATGTGGCAGCACAGCAATCATCGACGCTGCGCCCGAGGCCCGCAGCGAAGACGCCCGCATGTGGGCGGTGCAGCTGCCGTGGGGCCACCCCCTGTGTGTCCCAGTGTTACGTAGAACAGAACCTGTGTGTGTTGCTCACCACTGACGTCCGAGCGAGGCGTGCGGTTGAGGCGGCTGCCGCCGTAGCCCAAGCGCAGCGTGTGTGGCACGACGGCACGAGGCCGCTGCCTGGCCCCGCCCGTCGCTGTCCTGTCCATAACCCGGCCGCCCCCCCGCCCCCACGCCTCCACCGCAGGTTTGTGCAGATCGTGTTGGCGCTGTACCACGTGCACAGCCGCAACATCCTGCACCGCGACCTCAAGTCACAAAACATATTCATCGCCGAGGGTGAGCGCCGCATGTCGACGCGGGAGGGTGGCCAGCGCAGCGGCGCTGGCTGCCGCTGGCAGGCATTAGCTGTGTCGGACGTCATGGTCGCGGCTGCCCTGAGGCACGTGCGCGGAGCTGCTAGCGGGGGCGTGGCCGGCGAGCACCGCAGCTAGCATGCCAGTACGTGCGTGGCCGCCGCACCCACCGGGCTGCCAGCTGCCGTGGCGCGGCCTCGTTTCCCCCGGGTAACCCCCGTGTTGCCGGGGCAGGCAACCTGATTAAGCTGGGCGACTTTGGCATCGCGCGCGTGCTCAACAGCGACACGGAGCTGGCTCGCACCGTGGTGCGTGTTGGGGGTGGAGGTGTGGGGCGTGGGGCTCGCGGGCCGCGGCGCAGCAGCTCCCGAGGGCGGCGCCTTGCACGTTGTCCGGCGGGACGGCGCAGGGGGCCCGCAGGGGGGACCGTGCCTGTCTCAGTCGCAGCCTGGTCGGTGATTCCCTGGCCCGCACCCCAGATCGGGTCGCCCTACTACCTGTCGCCCGAGATCTGCGAGGACCGGCCCTACAACCGCAAGAGCGACGGTGAGGGCCCGGACAGCAGCCAGCCCGCGGCCCCTGCGTGGCTCAGCAGGCGTGGCCTACCCCGGTATGCGCACGCGGCATCTGGAGACGGCCGGCGCCGTGTGGACCCTAGCTTGGAACAGTATGCCGCATTGCCACGTTGCCGGCATGAGCAAGCGGCCAGGAGGCCTCCTGCAAGCGGCGCCCGGCGATGGCTGCTGCGGTGCTGCCCCTGCACCAAACCCGTATGCCGCTCTCTCCTCCGTAACCCTGCGTATGTGTGCGCTGCATCTGGGCCTGTCGCTGTCCGTGCCGCCTCCTCCGAAATGTACATCCCTCGCTCCCTTCCCCCTCCATCCCTTGCCACCCTCCTTCCAGTCTGGTCGCTGGGCTGTGTGCTGTACGAGCTGTCCACGCTGCGGCGCGCCTTCGACGGCGCCAGCCTGCCGGCTCTGGTGGTCAAGATCTTGCGAGGCCGCTACCCGCCGGTGCCCACCCGCTACAGCAGCTCGCTGAGGGGCTTGATAGAGTCCATGCTCAAGCAGAACCCGCGGGTGAGGGTCCGGGGCGCAGGAGGGGGGCGAAGGCACTGGTGCGCGGCTGGGTGAATGGGTGCGCTGGGCCCTGCCTACCGCTCTCAGCCGTGCCGCCAACGCACACATGTCGTACACATGCCGTACACGTGCCGTGACCAACCTGGCCCCAGGACCGGCCCAGCACCGAGGCCATCCTGCGGTCCGACTTTGTACGGCACCACGTGGAGCGCTACGCGTCGCACGTTGTGGCTCTGGGGCTGGGCCCGGGCGGCGGCGGCGCGGGCGCGGTGGCGGGCGGCGACGGCAGCAACGCGGCGGCGGCGGCGGCGGCGCTGGGGCTGGCAGACCTCATGGCGGGGGAGGCCAAGTGAGCATATGGGAATGGTGCCGGGCTGTGGTTGGGCTGCGGGCAGCTGTGTGGGTCCTCTACGAGGAATCAAGGCGCTGGTGGCGGTGGCAGCAGTGGCAGCAGCGGGTGGCGCCGGGACAGGGCATGGACGAGCGCCGGTTACGGGCCTGTCCCTCACCGGCGCCAATCTCCCCGCCGCCGGCCGCCCTCCTCCGCAGGCCGCGCCCATCGCCCGCGGCCGCGCGCGGCCCTCGGCCCACGGCCGCGCGGCCACCTCGGGCCCCCGTGGGCGCCTCGCCGGGCCCGGCCACGCCCGCGCACACGCCACCTGCAGCCGCCGCGCCCGCGGCCGCAGCGGCCGTGGTCGCGGCGCCTTCGCATGCGGCGGAGGCGGACCGCGCCAGCTCGCGGGATGCCAGCGAGAGCGACACGGGGACGCCAGCGGGCGGCAGGCGCGTGTGTGGGGGTGGGCAGTGGGGCGAGGGGGGGCGGGATCGCTTGGTGTGGGTGTGAGCCCAGCGCGCTACACGCGTGCACTTTCCGCAAGGACACATCCCATGCAGCTGTTCCGCTGCTTGAACA
Organism: Chlamydomonas sphaeroides; assembly: GCA_001662425.1. Lineage (NCBI taxonomy): Eukaryota > Viridiplantae > Chlorophyta > Chlorophyceae > Chlamydomonadales > Chlamydomonadaceae > Chlamydomonas > Chlamydomonas sphaeroides. The sequence goes on from BDDC01000738.1 coordinate 22,316, forward strand.
GCAAGCCCGGCCTACCGTGCCCCGGCCTCCAAGCCACTTCCCACCTTGCCAAGCAGTCCACGCCGCCACCTTACCACCCCTGCCGCCGCCCTCCGCAGCTCACCAAGCAAGCTGGCCGCAGCTGGCCGCGCGCGGCCCAAGATGGTGGAGAGCGGCTGGGTGCGGCAGCAGCAGGCGGCGCTGGCGGAGCTGGCGGGGGCGCTGGCGGCGCAAAAGGTGGGGCCGCAGGGGGCCGCAGGCGGGCCCGGCGGAGGGTCGAGGGCAGGTCGTTGTGCACGGGCCGCCGGGAGCTGGCGGTGCATGAGTTGCGCTACGTTGGGCGCACCGTGCTCTGCCTGTGAATTGGAAGGGCGTCGCACGGCCGACTCATGTGCGTGGGGCTGAGGGGCAGCAGGCAGGCGCAGAGGCGTGGGCGGGCGCGGTCGTGGGGTCGTGGAGCGGGTCTGCGCATGCGTGCGTGTCTGTGGGGGCGTGACGAGGCTCCCCCGATGGCGGGGCCCGCAACGCCTGCGCGAAGGCTTGCGTCCGGGTTGGTGGCGGCTGAGGTGCCGCCAACCTGGGGCCGTGTGTGCGGGCTTCGCTGCGCGTTGCTCCGCTGCCGCATATGATGTCGCACACCTTTGTGTACCTGTGTGCGCTTTGCACCACAGGCCGTGGCGGCCGGGGGCGGCACGGCCGACGGCGGCGAGGCGGCTGCTCTTGAAGCCACGACTGCATCGTCCACCGCCAACGCGTCCACCGCCACCAAGGTGTGGGAACCACTGTACTCTGGAAACCCGCTTACTCGCTGCACGCATTGGGACGCACGACAGGACGATACAAACCTGGCTTTGTGTACAGTGTCGTGCATGGCCTTGCATGCCTGCCTTTGAGCCCAACGGCGCTGCTCCGTGCGCTGCCAGGCCAAGCTGGCGGAGATCAAGCTGCAGCGCGACGCGGAGCTGGAGGCCCAGCGCAAGGCCAACGCCGCGGCGCGCGAGCAGAAGAAGGTGGCGGCCGCCAAGCGCACGCAGGAGGCGGCGGTGGCGGGTCGCAGCAGGGCGGCAGAGCGGCAGCGCGAGGCGGTGAGCCGGGGCCGCAACGGGGGCCGGGATGGGAGCGGGGGGTGCAGCCGTGGAGCTGCTGGGTCTCAGCGCCATAACCCACAGGCGCTTGGCGGCTCTGGAGCCCTGGTTACACACCTCGCCAGGCGGCCTCAAGCGCGCAGGCCGCGGCGGCAGCAGGCGCGGGCAGCGGCTGATGACGAAGGGTGCTCATGCGACTGGCCGCGGCGCGAGGGGCCCGACACCCAAGCCGCCGTGCGCGCTGCTGCCTGGCGCCGTGTGTGTGTGCGCAGGAGCGGCAGGCGGCGGAGCAGAAGGCCGAGCTGGAAGCCAAGGCGCGCAAGGCGGCGGCGCTGGCGGCAGCCATCCGCTCCAAGGAGGTGGGGTGGCGGCTGCGTTGAAGGGAGAGGGACCCGCCGAGGCCTGCTGGCGCGTGGGTCGGCATGCGGCCACGGCGCCTGCTGGCGTGGGGAGCCGCCTTATGGGCCAGCGCCCAGCTTGCAGCTCGCTGCGGGAAGGGTGGTGGGTGACCGCGGCGGTCCCGCTAGGGGTCGCGCGGCCGTTTCGGCTGGGGCCCAGAGGGACCCAGATAGGGCATGGCAGGGTGGCATTGCCAGCATCCTCACGGACCGGGCCCCTGCTGCTGCCGGCCGTGTCTCGTCGCAGGAGGCTCGCAAGAAGGAGGCCGAGGAGGCGGCGCACCACATGTCGGCGCACCGGGAGCAGGTTGGGGGGGGGGGACCGCGGCCCTTACCCCACCCCTGGAAACGTGCAGAGCGGGCAGCGCTTTGCCGCAGCCCAGCCCCTACTGCTCGGCTGGCCGGCCGGATCACCTAGACTGCGTCCGCTGCCCTCACGCCGCCGCTGGTGATGCCGGCATGCCCGGCCCTGGCCCCCAGGTCCGTGCCGCCAAGGCCCGCATCAGCAAGGAGCAGCTGTCGGAGCTGGGCGCGCAGTTCAAGGCGCGCATGGCGTCGTCGGGCTCCGCGGCGGCGGGCGCAGGCGCCGCGGAGGCCAGCGGCAGCGGCGCGGTGCGTACCTCTGAGATGTGATGGGCTCGGGGCGCCTGGGCTGGGCTGTGTGCTGTGTGCGAGGCCGGTTCGTCTTAGTAAGTTATCTGAGGCGGTTGTGATCTTGTTGACCATCGTCAACTATGCAACCATCGCACCTGTCGCCACAGGTCCTCGTGGTGAACGTGGGCAGCGATGGGCCCCCGGCCAAGTCGCCGCCCAAGGCGCCCGCAGCTGCGCGCGCGTCGCCGCAGCGGCGGCGCGCGCCCGCGGCCGCCGACGGCGGCAGCGCCGGGCCCCACCCCGCGGGCCGTTCGCCCTCACTCGGCCGCCCCAGCAGCGGCGGCTCCGGCGCGGCCGCCGGCAGCGACAGCGACGGCGCCGCGGGGCGCGCCCGGGCAGCACAGCAGCCGGCGGCGGAGCCGCCATGGAAGCAGAAGTGAGGCCGTGCCGGTTGCTGGCCCTGCCTCGCACCCGTACCTCAGACCAGGCGCTCTCCGCCTGTAAATCGTGTCACAACGTGCTGTGTCGCGCGATTCATTCCCGACACGCCCCCTCGCTGCGCCCTTACCTGCCCCCAGGCACCACCGGCCGGCCAAGGCGTCCGGCTTCCCCGAGGTTCAGATCTTTACGCCATTCGGGGGCGACGGCGGCGGCGCGGGAGGCGATGGCCAGGGGACGAAGGTGCGCTCAGCCGGGTCACGCACTCCCGAGTCGCTCGCTCACACCAACATTTCAGTTCCAAGTACACGTGTGAAGGCTCGCGTGGCGCGGTGCGCGTGGCCGCCGCGCTGCCAAACACACATACTGGCAACACACCTGCTCGCAACCAGACGGGGCTTCCTGGATCGTTCTCCGCAGGCTGCTGGCATGCTCGAAGTGCTGGCCCAGATCCACACCGTCCTGGGCGTCGACGGCGCCAACGACGCCGACGATGACGCCGACGGCGGCGCCGGCCCCGCCACGCCGGCGCCGCCGGGCGCCGCCGCCGCTCGCGCCGCGCTGCGCCGCCAGATCTCCTTGCTCGACGCAACCGACGACGACGACGGCAGCGGTGGTGGAGCCGCCGGCGGCGGCCGCGGCGGCGGCGGAGCCGCTGCCGCCGCCGCCAACGCCCAGAAGGTGGAGAACCTCCGGGTCGACCTGGAGAAGCAGCTCGGCGGCGATGCGTTCCTGTCGGCCTATCGCTGCCTGCGGGAGATGCAGGACAGGGCGGACGACGGCGGCGACGGCGACGGCGCCGCCGCGGCAGCGGCGGCGGCGGCGGGCAGTACGCAGCGCGAGCTGGAGCGGATACTGGGGCCCAAGCTGCACCTGGCGCGGCAGGTGCACAAGCTGATGACGCTGGAGGATGCGGTGTTCACGTGAGGGGCGGCGGTAGTCAACTGGGGCTTGCGCGGCCCTCCGAGCAGCGCCCACTGGGAAGGTGTGGGGCCAGCGGCGGCGGCGGGTGGGCCCGCATGCATGCATGCAGAGCCCCAGCTGCCGGTAGCTGCCGGTAGCTGCCGGTAGCTGCCGGTAGCTGCCGGTAGCTGCCGGTAGGCAGGGGCGTGCGGTGCGGTGGGGCCGCACTAACGGTCGGTCGGCTGCTCATGTGGTGCGGCACGGCGCACGAGGCCGAGAGCCGTGTCACACGGCCCTCAGGGTGAGGCGGTGCAGTGGGGCTTTCGAGTACATAGCAGGTGCGTGCGACGTGGGCAGGGCAGACTCAGGCAGGCGGGTGCGGTGGACTGTGTGGCAGCTGGGCAGAAGGGGCACTACGGAATGTGGCTGGTACTGGCATATGCAGGCTAGCGCTGCGCGCTATTAGCAGGTATGGCTAGGGTCGGGAAGCGGATGTTCGCTGGGGTTGATGATGAGGGGTCCGATACGCAAACGCCAACGTCTCCATCCGCGCACCCCATGGGCCAGGCAGCCCCAGCACACGCAGCAGCCGCTCCCGCAGCCGCGGCACCCAGACCAGCGGGCCCAAGCGAGAAGCGACCGCCGCACCCGCCATGCATGCATGCTCGAGAGCCAGCCCCGCGAGCGCACCCGTCGCGGCAATACGCGCGCGGCCCACCTGTCACAACCAAGAAGCACGAAAATGACACGTAGCAGGGCACGGGGGTCACTCAACGACGTAGGGTGGGCGCGTAGCCGGCTTCACGGACTGACGCTGTGACGGGGCCTCAGGAACCGCACTCAGAACGAGTGGCCTGCCGCCTTGGTTCCACGGACTGTAGGCTTTGCTTCGCAACGTGGGCACTCTTAAGTACTCTCCTCCTTAGCAGGGGAGTGAGGAGGGCGTACTTGGCGTTAGGAACCCCGTAGCTGATTTGGCCCGCAGAGCCTTCGGAGAAGGCGAGGGCCTGGCCGTATGCGAAGGGCATGCCCCGTGGTGGGATGAGGGTTGTGCAACCGCGTGGCACGCAGTGCGGCAGTTCTGGTCGGAGAGGACCGACCCGGCTACAGGCCGGCCGGCCCCTGATGACATGCTGCGCCCTCAACATAAAGTGGAGCTCAGAATAGCGTTTGACTAAAGTCAACACGAGAACCGGTCTCGTTTCCCGTTGCTGTTTTCGACTTCCTCTCGACCCGGAACCGCGGGTCCATGCCAGCCGGCAAGTTCAGGCGAACACTGTAAGCAAATGCACAGATTATTTTTGTTACAAGGAGTTTCACGAGGATAAGAGCTGCGCAACAGAGCATCGCAGCGACACCCTCGATGGACCGACGTCTGCAGCGCGAGTGACCTTACCTATCTATGCTGCAACACCAGAGACTCCATCTTATTCAGCGAAATCATTGGCAACCTGCCCTAACTGCGCTCACCAGCCAAATTACTCGCAGTCTAGTCGTTGTTCTAAGCACCAAGCTTCTCGCTATCCTTTGTGTAAAACAACTAAGCTGCCAATTATAGAGCGTGCTGCGGTTTGCCATGCTGTGAAGCACCATCCCAAATGGCCGTGCCAGTCGTCAGCAGGCCGGGCGACGCCGTTGTGGGCGGCGGCGAAAATGGCAAATATGTGCGAGAGGCGACAGAGGTGCGGCCCGTGTTGTCAGGCCCATCGTGCCTCCACCCCAACGCCAGTTTTGCCTTGGGCCGAGGCGGAAGCGGCGCTGTGGTCAGGACGGCGTGGGACGCTCGGCGACGCTGCGCGGCCAGGGGTCCCCGTTCCGGCGCTGGAGCAAAGCGCCGGGGCGTGCCGGCCCCACAGCACCGCGCCACCCTGCGGCCACCCGGTTGCACCTAGCGCCCAGGATCCAGCACTGGCTGCTCCACCCAGCCTCTGCATCTGCCCTCGCCGCTGCTCCTCCTTCTCCCTCCGGCAACCCCATGCGCAGATGCACCTGGGCAACAAGGGCATTGAGCGCATCCGCGGCTTCGAGCCGTTCGTCAACCTAGAGAGCCTGTGGATCAACGGGAACAAGCTCAAAAAGCTCAACAACCTGGACAACCAGAAGCGCCTCAAAGCGCTGTACGCGCAGGTGTGCGGCTGCCGCCCCTCATCTGGGGCCCCTAGTAGTAGCCAAGTCATCGACGCTGGCGGCCTCGGGGGCTGCGACCAGTACCGGCACCCGCAGCAGCGACGCCTGCAGCACGCCCAGGCTGCGGTCACGGCCCGGGGTTGGCGCCGGGGTGGCCAGGAGCTGTAGTGCAGCGGCGCAGCGAGGGCCACTCAGCTGCGACCCGGACGGCAGCTCATCCTCTGCGGCCCACCGCCTGCGCTGCGGTCCCTTGCGCTCGCGGCCCGCAGGACAACCAAATATGCACGCTCAAGGGCAGCCTGCAGTGCTTCTCCTTCCTGGAGACCCTGGACCTGTCCAACAACCAGGTGGGCCGACTGCAGGAGGAGGAGGGCGCTGCGGAGGAGGAAGAGGCGATAGAGGAGGAGGGGGGGAGGAGGAGGCGGGCTGCAGAGGAGGGGGAGGAAGAGGAGGAGGAGGAGGAGGAGGAGGGGGAGGGCGCTGCGAAGGGAGAGCAGCCGGCAGCACGTGGGCAGTCTGCAGGACGACAGGGAGGGAGGGCAGCGGTTGGCGAGCCTGCCGTGCGGCTGCAGCGGTCACCGCCGCGCTGGCGCGGCTTGCGAAAGGGTCGGCACGCGGCCGGGGGTGGAGCCTGGAGCGCCGTACTGGCGGGGTGCAGGTGCGGGTGTGAGGTGTGAGGTATGAGGCGCCCCCCCCCCACTGCCTGTGGAGCGCTTACGCCTCGCCCTCACGCCCTGCGTCCCCTGCTGCCTCCGCAGCTGCGCGACCTTGACAAGCAGCTCAAGGTGCTGGAGCGGTTCAAGTTTATCACCGACCTCAACCTCAAGGGCAACCCGTGAGTCGCGACAGCCCCCAACCGTGCACCATGGCCGCCGTAGGCGCAGCCAGCGGCCGCAGCACAGGGCGGCAGGGCAAAGCGCGGGAGGGCGCGGCGACCGCCATGCGCCCCCGGGCACTCGGCGATGCTGTCGCAGGCTCAAGAGGTGCACCACAGCCACAGCCCCAGGCAGCGGCCACAGCACAACGCAGTGCCAGGGGGGCACGGCGCGCTGCCGGCGACCGCCCTGTGCCCCGGCACTCGGCGGTGCTCCCCCAGCCTACCACGCTGAGCTGCGCAATGCCCGATGCCCGATGCCTCTCCCCCAACCCCTGCGCGCTTGCCGGCCCCCGGCGCAGGCTGTGTGAGGAGCCCGACTACCGGCTGCTGGTGGTGCACCGCATGCCTGCGCTCAAGGTGCGGGTGGCGTGCCCCCTGGGGGCAGGCGGTGCCGCTGGCACACACAGGTGTGTTCCAGTGTTCTACCTAACACTGGAACACACCTGGCGGTGGCGGTGTGACGGCGGCCGCGCTGCTGTCTGCGCTCACATGCGATGCCTCGGCCCCGCCCCCGTCCCGTGCCTGCTGCGCGCCCCACAGGTGCTGGACCAGCACGTGGTGACGGAGGCGGAGCGGCGCAAGGCGGCGGGCCTGATCGGGGGCGACGTGGCCACGCTCACGGTGGCGTTCGGCAAGCGGGTGCCGCCGTACGACCCGGCCTGGGACGAGAAGGTGCCGGAGCGGTCGGCCATGGAGCAGGCCATGAGCAAGGTGGGGGCTGGGGGCGGAGGGGGAAAGAAAGGGGAGGGGATGGCGGCGAGGGACCGCGAGGACGGGAGAGGTTGGACGGGGGGAGCGTGAGGAGAGGCGGGACGAGGAGCCACGCCTGAGGCCAGCACGGATGCCGGCAGGCTGTGCGGCTGGGCGCGGTAGGCACACGGTGCCTTGTGCAGGGGCAGCAGCAGCTGCGGCAGCGCGCACCGCTGCCTGTCTCCACGCGGCTTGGCCGGCGCCCTTGCCCCACCTCGCCGCGCTCACCTTGTCCCCGCAGGAGGCGGGCACCATCCGCGACACGCTGCGGCACGAGGCCTACATGCGCGAGCGCGGGCTGTACATGCACGACCCGCACCCGCAGCCGCCAAAGGGCTCCTCGCTGCCGCCCAACGCGGGCACCATGCGCGCCATGCACATGTGGCGGCAGCAGCAGGAGCAGCAGGGCCAGGGCGAGCAGCGGCGAGAGAGCGGCACGGGCGCGGGCAGCAGCAGCGGCGCGGCGGGCGGCGGCGGGGGCGGAGGCAGGGCGGCGGGCGGCGCGCCGCGGCGCGGCGGCGGCGGGAGAGCGGCGGGCGGCAAGGGCGCGGCGGGCGGGCGGGCGGGCAGCGCCGGCAGCGCGGGTGACGAGGGCTCAGGTGCGCGTCATGTCGAGGAGGGGCTTATAGGACATCTGGAGGGCAGCAGCAATGGGTTGGGAGGGGCGGGGCACCGGAAGCGGCAAGGGCACGGTTGGTCTGCTCATTCGTGGTGGGCAAGAGCAGGGCTAGCAGCAGTGCAGCCGGCTGGCTGCCGGGCCACCACTATCGCCCTGCACCACCAGCTCATACCCCTGGCCCCACACACCCGCCGCCCCCTCCGTCCCGCCTGGCTTTACAGCTTTGTATGGTTGCCAACCCTTTCGCCCCTCCTACCCATCACCCCAGACTCCTACCTGCCGCGGGACAAGCTGGTGCTCTACTCGCTGCGGCCGGGGCACGACCCGCTGGCCGGCCTGCCGACAGGCTCCCCCAGCAGGGGGGCGCAGGGCCAAGGTGCGGCCGCCCCTACCAGCGCCGGGGCGCTGCTGCGCCGCGGCTGCAGTGGCTGCGCGTCGCCGCATGGGCCGCGGGAGGCCCAGCTAAGGTTCCGCAGGCTGCTAGCTCCTGAGCGTCGCTCCTCGACCCTGGAGACACAGACGTGCCGTTGCTCAAGAGGCTGCCGTTGCTGGCCCCTGGACCCGCAGGCACCATCCGCTTTGAAGAGGAGCAGTACGCCCAGTTCCTGACGACACGGGCAGCGGGCGCTGGTAACTGGGCCATGAGTAAGACGGTGGTGCCGCTGTGATGCGGCTGCAGGGCAGCAGGGCCGTGTGGCCGGCTTGGGTGAGGAGAGGGCTGATCCTCCAGGTGTTGTAAGGTGGGCAGGTGCTGTTGGTTTGGTGACGTCAGGGAGGCAGGGCTCAGGCGAGGACTGCACGTTCCTTGATGACTGCGGAGAGCTGTGCCGAGGGCCCACGGCAAAGGAGAGGGCTTAAGTGTGGCACCTGCATCACCTTGCATCTTGACACTGTCAGAGGCGAAAGGTGGTAGCAATGTAGGCTGTGTTTGGCCTTGAGCCAATGCAGTCGCGCGCAGTAACATACGCTGAGCCGAGCCACTGTCATGCGTAGCGCCAGCCCCGAGGGGCCTGACGAGTAACAGAGCGGTGCTGGAACGCTGTCGGCACGGGGCCTCGGCGCAACAGACCGAAGGTCGCGGCGGGCACCGCTCACTCGTGGCAATCGCTCGTCAAGCGGCGCCACCATACAGCACACGGCGCCGTACGTTGCCGTACATACCGCACACAGCACACGCGTAGCACGCTTGTCCTATTGTCTCTCCCGAGCAGGCGCAACGGCCCGTCGTCGCGCGGCCCCGGGGCGCCGACACAGCCGCTGGCTAGCGTCAGGCGGCGAGCCCCAGGCCACGGGCAACGAGACTCACACACGAAACAGCACACAGCCTCCTCCATACGCCCGGTCAGCACCCGCACAGCCGCGCCATCGTCGCGCGCCCCACCAATGACGCAGACAGGCGGCGGGCCATCACACGAGCAGCGTCCCAGGCGCCCCACCCATTGCGCGGCGGTGGGCACGCAACCACCACGGCGCTCAGCGAGCGCGCAACCACACACAGCCGCAGCATCGCCCCTGGAAAATCCCTGCAGGCGAGCCTACGGCTGCGGAGACGCGCAGCCTACAAGCAGCCAGAGGTGCGCGCGCCCACGCTAGGGCGCCACGACCGCTGCAAAGGGCATCCGCGAGTCAAGGTCACGCGCACACGCACGTCGTCCAAGGCACTGTTTGGCGAAGGCGGCGGCGACTGGATGTACAGGGTGAGTCATGGGCTGAGTCACCCATCTACACCGGCACTTCCCTAGAAAGTCAAAACTGCTGCCTGCTCTCCGGCGCGGCGGTCAATGTTCTTCTCTGGTGTGGAATGCAGCTCCGGGACAGCGACGGCGCACACCGTGCCAAGGGCCCCGGCGGGCCCCCGTCGCGGCTGCGCCGCGGCCCCCACGCGCTCCTCTGCGTTCAAGCAAAGCGGTCCAGGCGGACGCTGATCGTGCGCCCGTCAATCTGGCTGTTGTTCAGCTTCTCGCACGCCGTCGCGGCGTCCTCCTTGGTGGTGAAGCGGACGGTGCCGAAGCCCCTGCGACGAGCAACACAGCGGGCCGACATGGTGTAACATATGCAGGAAGCAGCGCCACTCGCAGGTGCTGCGCTATTACGACCTCGCGCCGGCAACACCACACAATGGTGCCCTGCTGCAACCCTGTCGAAACCCCGCAAGCGCCCCTGGGCTCACCGCGACCGCCCCCACGCATCGTACACGACGTCCGCCCTCTCTACCCTCCACTCCTTGAAATGGTCCTTGAGCTGCTGCCACTGGCAGCTCCACGGCAGGTTGTGGACCACGGCCTGGCAGGGGGCGAGGGAGGGCACGAGGCGGCACGGTCCGTGTCAGCAAGCCCAGGCACGAGCACCATTCCCACACGAATCTTTCAGTCCAAGCGCCAAAGCGGGTCAGGACACCGGCTCCAACCCCAACAGCAGCAGCAGCAGCAGCAGCAGCAGCCCCAGGCTTGGTCGCACCTGCAGGCCCGAAGGCTCGCCGGTGTGCTCCACGCCCACCCCGCCCATGGGCGGCATGGCTGGGTACGGCATGCCGCCCATCATGCCCTGCATGGGCATGCCGCGCCCGCCGCGGCCGCGCCCTCCCCGGCCGGTGGGGTCTGAGGGATCCGCGCGGGAGAAAGGGGAAGGGGGGCCGGGCGGGGCGACAAGGGGTGTAGCCATACGGAAGCGGGGGAGCATAGCAGGGTCCGAGGGGGCTACTTCTGTTCAAGAATGTTAAGGCGGAGCGGAGAGGCTGTTGCTGGGGCTGCGGCCGGTGCTACCACGGAGGGGGCAGTGGCCCTTGGTGCTGCTGCTCCGTGAGTAGGCACTGCGGCTCGCTGCGGTCACGTCTGTCGCGGCTGTTGCGGCGGCCTAGCAGGCCGCC
>BDDC01000738.1:33354-45841 GCA_001662425.1 Chlamydomonas sphaeroides
GAAGATCTAGGGAAGATGCTGGGCACTCGGGGGCCGCCAGCGCTCGCCGCCAGCGTCACTTGAAATCGCAGAGCGCTGCTTGCTGCGCCACCGCCACGGGTCTTCGGTGCTGCTGCCAGCTGCGCAGTGCCGTCAGTTACCCGCTAGGGGGAAGGTGCCAGCTGCGCCAGCGGCCGCCACCGCCGCCGCCGCTCCGTCCGCGCAACCAACCAGCGCGGAACGTCCATTCCGCGCGGTGGGCGGCGATCGGGATGCAGCAGAAGACGCCAGCGCAATGCAGGCAACACGATCTCTGCTTCAACCGCAGCCTTGCAACCAGCACGCCCAGCACGCACCAGCCGGGAAGAAGTAGTAGCCGGGGTACATGGGCGGCATTTGGGCATAGCCGTACGCCGCATAGGCGCCCCGGGCGCCCCGCGCGCGGCCGCGGCCCCGGCCGCCGCCGCGGAAGTTCCGCGGCGCGCCCTGCTTCGGGTTAGGTAGGAGAAGGGCAAAGGGGTTTTGAGGTCAAGCGGTTGGGGCCGCAGGACACCTGATCAATTCAGAGCCCGGTTGTTGCTAGGAAGCGTCTACGCACTGCTACGGTGGGTTGCCGAGCTGCCGAGCGCTGGCCTACCTCGGGAGCCGCCCCGCCGGGGCCCGTCACGTTCACGGCCTTGGACCTGCCATCGGGCCCGGCCTCGACCTCGAACTCGACGGCCTCGCCCTCCCGCAGGCTGCGGAAGCCCTCCGAGTTGATGTTGGTCTGCGAGGGCCAGCGCAACATGCCAGCGAATTCCATTCAGTGAGCGTTCCACGGAGCGCTGTCGCGCTCGCTGACTAGCCCACGTTATTCGCTGTGCTGACATATTAACATCGCGGCTAATGACTTGCAACTCCGTCACAGGACTGCCGGCGTCGACGACGCAAAATGGCCATGCCCAGCTGCTGTTAGGTCTCGCTGGTGTCTCGCCGCTGAGTGCCCAAGCCACGTTAAGGGTCTGCAAGTCCAATGCGCATCGCGCGGAGTCGAGGGGCGCGCCAGGCAGCTTCCTCGCCATGGTCTCGACGGCCGAACGCCAGCAGGCCCAGACGCGGACCTGGTGCACGAAGAGGTCCTCGCCGCCGCCCTCGGGCGTGATGAACCCGAAGCCCTTGGTGGCGTTGAACCACTTGACGGTTCCCCGCTGCCTGAGCTGCTCGCCCATTCCCGCGACCCTCGCTCAGTCAGCGGGCTGGGGTGCCAGTTTTGGGCGGCGATCGGGTCGGGCGAGCGTAGGGCTGCCCGAAAGGTCGGCAGGGACGGCTGGCACGGCGGTAGCGCAACAATTCGCTTGCCGTCCTTCGCGCTTGCGCAGAATCTGTACGCCGTACAAGGATCTCCGCCCTTGCATCCCAGTGTTGCTCACACCCGTTTGCTTCCCACACCAGAGGATCAAGCACAGCACCTAGCGCCGCAGCAACAGCGCCTCCCGACGCCATGTGAGGGCCTCCCGAGCGCGCCAAAAGAGCCCAACCTCGCGGTGTCAAGGCCCGCTACCGGCCACCCGGCTCCAGCTTTCGCAGCGCAGAATTAAGGCGCGATGAGAGCCGGTTGCGCCAGGCGTCAAAGCCGGGGTCAGCTGTCGATGTCGCGCTTGCCTCAACCGACCCCAGCTCGTCGTCCAGCAGCATCCTGTGGGAAATATGATCGTCCGTGGCCTGGCTTAATGCAGCTGATTCGTGAGGCGCTTCCTGAACTGGGGTTTATGCATGCATGCGCAAAACCTTTGAACGATAGACAGAACTTGGCTCGCTTTTAGCTCACCTGCTAATGTACTTGGCGGCTTTGCTGCCGGTGGCGCCTGGGCTGCGGGTCGGCGTCTGCCGCGGGTCCGCGCGAAGCCGGGACACGGCGGGGGAGGCGCTGGGGCTGAAGTGCCGCGGGTCCACTCGCGCCTGGGGGAAGGTTGGCGCGCGGGCCGGGGCCGGGTTGCGGGTGATGAGCTCAGAGGGTAGTGAGTGGGTCGAGGGTGGTGAGCTCATGCGCAGTATATGTGAAGGGGCGCGTCATGCAGTTCGGGGGCCCCCTGGGCGCAATCGCACCTCTGTCCGGTCCAAAGCATTCACGAGCCCTGATCGCGCCGCAGCGGCCGTAGAGATGCTGTGCTGGTACTCATTCCGGGCCGCCCGCAGAGCCGACAGCTCCACGTCCAGGTCACTGGCCGCTCCCAGCGCGCCGCCTGTCCCCGCGTAGCCGGTGTAGCCGGCGTCGGGCGCCATGCCGGATGACGGCGGCGTGGCGGGGTAGCGGCTCGTGGTGTGCACTTGGCCGTGCGCCGGCGGGGACTGCGCAGATCGAAGTGGGTGTGGGTTGGATGGAGGCGGGGCTTCGACGTGTGGAACACTGGCATGAGGCGCCCTCGGCTTGGTCGGGACACAGCTCGGAACACGTCCAGGCCGCTGACACTTAAGCTTCTCTCGGTTGAGTGAGTGGGCGAAAGGGTGCCCCTGGCGTGCCTCAGCTCCCAGGTGTCCCTGCGCACGTGCTCCTCACCAGCTGCCCGGCCATGTCGTCGGCAAGCGCGGAGCGCAGGCGCGGGGACGTGGCGATGACGCCGCTCAGCGCCAGCTGCTGCCGCATGCTGCGCGCGTCGCGGTACGCCGCGTCCAGCTCGGTCTGTGAGGGGACACGACAGGCAGGGCGTCTCAGGTGTCTTGCAAGAGCAGAACGAGAAGTGGGGCCAGAGGCTCGGTGCGGCAGTGCCCGGCGCATGAGGCCTTTGCTAGGCCTTGCCCTGCCACACCTTGGTAGCCCCACGCGGGCCCCGCGGCACCTGCCCGTGGCGTATGGCGGACAGGGATGCAAGGTTCCGTAGCATGATGGAACGGCCCCCGCCGCAGCCCGCGCACCTGCTTCTCGTAGAGCTCTGACTTGAACATGGCCGCCGCGTCGCGAAGCGCGCGCTCCAGGTCCCCTCGCCGCCGCGTTTCTGTCTCCAGCATGGACTGCAGCTCCTCCACCTGCCCGTGCCCGGCAGCGGGCAGGAGCGGGAAGCGTCAGCGTCAGGGTCTGGCCAGGGAAGGCGAGTAAGCCGCCTGCTGCTCTGAATTTGATGCTTCTCCTGCCCCTGGAAAGCCCCAGGAGGCTGTGTAACGCCTTAGAACATGCACACGCACCTGTCGCGACAGCTCGTTGCGCTGCACGTCGCGGCGGCCCTCCTTGCCAGCCATGTCGGCCAGGCGGCCGGTGATGTTGGCCACCTTGCTGTCCAGCTCGTCCTAGGTAGGCAGGCAGGAGAGGCACCCCGGAAGTTGGTGCATAGCTAGGGCATGGTGCAGAGGGGCCGAATGCCTCGTGGCGTAGGTCAGGCAGGGATTGGGAGGCCTTGAAAAACTAGAGCCTTCCACCACCGTGTGGAGGAGCTTGCAAGCGCTCCGCAGCGCACGAGGCCTGCCGCCCCACCTGCAGCGCGCGGTACCGCGCGGCCGCCTCGTCCTGCGCCGCCGCCAGCCGTGCGTTCCAGCTGGTGACCAGCAGGTCGCGCTCCGCCGAGGCCTTGCGTGCAGTCTCGTCCAGCCGCTCCTTCCACTGGGCATCGATCTCCAGCTCACGCGCCGCCGCCCGGCGCTTGAGCTCGTCTGCGCGGCGGACCAAGGGACACGCTGGTAAGGAGCGTTCTGCATTGTTGCACCACGCAGCGACAGCATAGCTGCGCGCGGGGTACCGGTATGCGTCCGGGCCAGGGGCAACCTCCGGCACCGTGCGCACGTGTCAGCCTGAGAGCATGACCATGTGGGTCTGAGGCTTCAAAGTCGCCACAAGGAAGGGGTCCGCGCTGCTCACCCAGCTTTTTGCGGTACTTGGACTCCACGTCGGCGGTGCGGGTGGCCCACGCCTCCTCCGCCGCCGCCCGCTCCGCTGCCCACTTGGCGCGGGCCTCCTGCTCCCGCCTTGCCGCAGCTGTCTCCACGTCCTCGAGCCGCTTGGCCGCCGCCCGCTCCAGCGCCGCCCGCTCCTGCGCCGCCGCGCGCTCCAGCGCAGAGCGCTCCGCCGCCGCGCTGCGCTCCAACGCCGCTCGGTCAGAGTCGGCTGAAACGCGCTCCGCCGCAGCTGTCTGCTCCAGCGCGGCACGCTCGGTCGCCGCTTGGTGCTCGAGCGCCGCGCGCTCGGTCGCCGCCTGGTGCTCCAGCGCCGCGCGCTCGGTCGCGGCCTGGTGCTCCAGCGCCGCGCGTTCCGCGGCAGCGCGCCCCGTGGCCTCCTCTAGCGCCGCCTCCAGGCTGCGCCGCGCGTCATCCAGCCGCGCCGCCCAGGTGTTCTCCAGCTCGGCCCGCTGGGCCATGAGCTGCGCCTCCCAGTGCGCGCGGTCGGCATCGTGCAGCCGCTGCTCGTCAGAGAGGCGCGTGCCTGCGGGGGACAGGGCCAGACAGGAAGCGTTGCTCGGTGCCGACGTACCCCTAGATGTGACATCTTCCAAGATGTGCGCGTGGAGCGCAGGCGCACAGCCGGGCGGCGCTGAGTGAGGGTAGCCGCTAGCCAGCCCCCGCTGCACTTACGCCAGAGCTGCTCCAGCTCCAGGACCTTGGCCTGCCACGCCGAGTCGGCATCGCGGATGCGGCGCTCCCACTCGGTCGCCTCCTCCCCGAACTTGCGCTCGCACGCCAGCATGCCGTCGCGCAGCCGCTTCTCCCAGTGCTGCTCCACCTCCTACTTGGCATAGGAACCGCAATGCCAGCGTACGCCGTTGCACGGCAGCGGCAGGCGCTCAGCACGGCAGGCACAACATGCGTACTGCTGTCGGATCCAGGCCATGCCCGCTCTGGCCACACCCTGCCATCGATTGCTCCTGACCCGCGGCACATGGGCTGTCGCGCCCCGCACCTGCATGCGGCTGATCCAGCTCCGCTCGGCGGCCTCCTGCTTGGCCTGCCAGGCGGTGTCCAGGTCACGCAGCTTGCGATCCGCTTCCTGCGAACACGCGGGACACAGCAGAGTGGTCCCCCCTCGTGTGAAACCGACAGGTCACAAGCCCCCGTGCTTTGGACTTCATCCCCACCGCAACATGGCCCGTGTAACTTCATCGCCCCCTCCGTACACAGTCCCAAGCCCTCATCAGGACTTGGATGACACCGAGCACCCTACCCGCAACTTCTCGTCGTTTTCCGCGACCAGCTTGTCCATTTTTCTCCCCCAGTCCACGTCGATAGCTGTCTTCTCCTTGTCGCCCAGCTCCACCGCCTGTGGGGGAAGTGGGGGAAGTGGTTGGCTTCACGTTGTAACTCACGACTTGTTGGGCCAAGTAATCGGCAACACGGGATGACAGGGTACACGCCAGTACCAGCGGTAATGCGGGGGCGCGAATGCGGCCCCGGGATCTTACCTGCACGGCCCGTGTCGCCTCCCGCTTGGCCGCATCCGCCAGGTTCTTGGCCACCTCCAGCTGGTGCTCCAGCTCCTGTGGCACACGGCCGCAGCCAGGAACAGGGACACTGATGGCAACAGCAGGAAGGCAACCGCCTGTGTACTGGTGATGATTACACCCCGTGCGGACAGGCGTGGCGCTCAGTGCCTGGGATGGCAGGCACGGATGCGGCCCAGGCGCCTTGCGTTGACATGACGCATGGCCCCAGACCCCAGCTTGCGCCGATTTGTATGCCTGGCGCTGGCGAAGACTCACCTGCTTGTCGTGCGCGAGCTGCTTGTTCTTGGAGGTCAGGTCCCGGATAATCCGGTCCGTCTCCTCCTTGTCCAGCTCCAGGGTAGCCAGCTGCGGTCACGGGGCCGCCAAGCCACTTCAAGCCGCTGCCTAAGGGCCTACCACGCCGCAGCAAGCGTCACCCTACATGCTAGCCCCGACCCACAACCCATGTCTGGCTGGCGCCCTGGTGCAGGTGCGCCTGGTCGCAGCCCAGGGCCGTGGTGCCCGCCCCACCCGAGAGCGCGAATCGCGCAGCATCTTTTCTAGGCTGTCGGCCTGCTCCTTGATGCCGTCAATCTCCTCCTCCAGCGACTCGATGCGCTTGTCCTTGTCCCGCAGCTTTTGCGAAGTGCTGCTGCCCTCAAGGTGCGCCTGTGTGCGGAACTGCTCTAGCTCCGACTCGTAGCTTGAGGCCTTGACCTGGAAGCGGCGAGGGTCAGTCAAATGGGGTCTAGTCAGGCGCGTGAGCAGCATGCATGGTGCTTCTGTCCACGACGATTCCGCTTCCCAGGCAACTGTCACAGATACGCGCTGACAATGGCCAGCAACGGCCGACGGCAATGGCAGAAGAGATTTAGGGCGTTCCCGCCCTTGGAAAGACACCAACCTGGAGGTCCTTTGCCTGCTTTGTGGCGTGCTGCAACTGCTCCTCGAGCGACTGGATCTGGTCCTCAGCCTGCCGCAGCTGAACCGCTTGCTCCTCGCACACCTGTAGGCCGACGGGCCAGCAGCCCCGCGTGTCGGTACGGCCGTGGCAGCAGCTGTTTGCAGTGTGCTGCTGCAACCGTTGGCTCACCCGGTTGGCCTCTTCGCGGATGGCCTGCTCCTCACGTCGGCTGGCGGTGAGCTCCTATCACCGGCAAGACCCAGGCAGCAGCGTAACGACGGCAGGCGCTTTCGAGGTACCACCACGTGCTCTGTGCAACATGGTTAGCAGGCATGCGTACGCACCTGCTGCAGCTGCTCGATAGCAACCTGGGGGGCGTGGATCCACGGAGGCAAGGGTCCACTCAGGGGGGAGTCACCTAGCGTAATAACCAGCTGCCTGCCGCAGAGGACGGCTGCTGAAGCAGCACAGAAGGGCCAGCCCTTGTTGCGGCAGGTGCCAGGTGCTACCCAGGCGCGGCCCAGCGCGCGCTCGGGTGTGCGTTATAGGGGCACAAACCCACCCGCGCCCACCCCACCCACCCCGCCGAGCGTACCTTGGTTTTGTACAATAGTTTCCCCCGCTCCTCCTGTATCAGGGTCACAGTATGCGCTTTTTACTGCACCATTCACTGAATCGTTGCCTGATTGACGTGCTGGCAAGGCTGCAATCGGCAATAGACTCACGAGCTCCGCGTTCGCTTGCTTAAGCTCCGCCTCCTTTTGCTTTAACAAACTCTGCAGCTCACGTTCACGTCCAACTGTGGACATGGCGGCTCAGGACTCCGCTGCTATGCTCCAGCCCATGCCCAGCGCGCAGCGCGTAGGCTGGCAGGGCACAAAAGCGACGATTGCTGGCAAAACAGCGTCGTTATTGGCCCACAGCTGCGATCAGGGCTCGCGTATCTCGCCTCCAGCTCCGGTCAACAATGCACTTCGCAAATGTTGACGAGCGAGGTCAGGACCTGCGTCACCAGAATGCAATCTATGAAGCGCTTCTAGCGGTTGCTGGTATTCGAGGTCAATTGGGTGTGAGCAAAGAGGAAAATAACAAAGACAGCTCGGTGGTCGCTGGAGAGTCACAGCGCTAAATAGACAGACTGTTTCAATGTTTTATACTGCAAGTATTAAGTGAATAGTGTGTGGTGAAGGGCCGGGATAAGGCGGCGATGCGGGCCACGCTTTCCCCTCGGCCCCTCGCTGGTCCCGCGTCCCCCTACCTGCAACGCTGCCCCGGGCCTCCATATCCCCCTGCGCACTGTTGCACCCGTCCTGGAGACCACTCATACCCGCTTTACTCATGTTGCTGTCCCGCTTGTCTGCTCTGCTCGCGCTACGCATGCCCTGCCCGCCTTCTGCTTTGTCCTGCCGGCCAGGCCCCTGCGAATGCGTGCTCAATCCAAGGGGCCCTTCAGGACGTACTAGTGCCGCCGCTCGCTGCTGGCCAGCCCGCTCCTCCTGGACGTCCCTTCTGTCCTGTCAACATCCTTACAACCCTCCAGCCCCCAGCCGCCCCGCCGAGCAACTCGCCTCGCCCCATTCCCAACACACTGCACACCAGGGCTTGCCTTTAGTCCGGGTCCGGAGACAACGCCTGTGAGGCCTGCGTGCACGCACATACACACACACACACACCGGCACATGGCAGTCTGCCCAGCATGGGGCCGCCTGGTGCCTACGCTGGGGGTCCTGGCCTGTGATTTCCCGGGTCTATCTTTGGTCGAGGTTATTCTGCGTGGACTGCACATGTCCCACGCGCCGAGCACACCCCACCACGAGCCTCTGCGCTGACACCTGCCTGCCCCGCAGCTACCTCTCATCATCGTGCTGATGAAAGCGCCACCACAACAGCACGCCTATCCATAAGCCCGGCTCACCAAGCGCTCCATCCCTCGGCCAGCGCGCCGCCGCAAGCCGGCCGCCCTGCACCCTATGCGCTCCGCACGCCCCTGGCTCGGCGAAGCACATCGACAACCTACAACAAAGCCGGAGCCGGCCGGCCGACCAGGCGCGGCGCGGCGCCTGACGTGCCATCCATCGAGCTTTCTCCAGCAGCCCCAGGGTCCAGGAGCCAAGGTGGCCGGGCGGCGCCGCACACATGCGTATCCAGACATAGATACACACATGTGTGTGTGCGTGTGCTGAGCGTGGGCCAGCAAGCAGCTGGGCTGCGCGCCCCTCACTCCCCGATGCCGGCGGGCAGGTGCACCAGGGCCGAGTAGTCGGGCACGAACATGGAGCTCTGTCCAGCAGGGGAAAGGGAGAAGGGGGCCAGAGGTGAGGCGGACCTCACGTGCGACGCTCGGCGGCGCGCGGGCGGCCGCAGGCCCGCAGCGGGGGCTGGGCAGCCGCTGCGGCTGCGCTTCACGCCAGCCACCCTAAACGGAAACTCCTGCATGACGCCGCTCTGATACCACTCGTCTCATATGTGTGCACGCCAATATTCGCTTTGATACCGCGCTAGGTCCGGGGCGCACCCGGATAAAGGTCCGCAGCGCCTCGTCGCCCTGCGGCCATGAGCGACAGGGGCGATGCCATGATCACAAGGCACGTGGGTAGGCTCAGTCCCGCAGGCCCACGCCCTCGCCGGTCCTCCTAGCCCCGCGCCCCCCAGCCCGCAGCAGCACGTCGGCCCTGACCACACATTTGCCGGCCCCGCACTGCGCAGCACCGGCCCCCCAAAGCGCAGGGCCTTCACACCGCTCCACGCACAGGCGGGAAGTCCTCCCACGACCCCCGCTGCAGCCGGCCCATCACCCCAGCCTCGCCCTGCCTCGCCCCCTGGCCCGACCTGCGCCGCGAAACACACTGCCAGGTCCCAGCTCCCGGCCCTCCCCTCGCCACCGCTCTCGTCGGGACCCTCCCCCCTCTCACCTGTGCGTACTTTTCCCGCATGCGCCCCCGCAGCCGCCCCTCGTCGCCCGCCGCCGTGGCCACCGCCGTGGCAATGGACACGGTGATGTCGCGAATGTCGGACAGCCGCGGGTACACCAGGCCTGGAAGGGGCGTGAAGCAACGGGGCAGGGCGGGCGGGTTCTTGGGGGTTAGGGTGGGTTTGGGAGTTTAGGCGGGGCGGGTGATTGCGAGGGGATCCGGCACCCCGCCTGTTCGCCCTCCCGTTCCATGCCCTTGTCGCACCCCAGCCGCACCCTTGTCCAGGTCCTCCCTGGCGATGAGCTTGGGCAGCTCCTCGGCTGCCGCCATGAGCATGTTGTCGGTGATGATGCGGGTGTGGCCGAGGAAGGAGCCCAGCGCGATGCCGGGGAAGATGTACCTGGCAGGCGGGCAGGGGCAGGGGCAGGGCGAGGGGGAGGGAGGGGCAGGAGAAGGCAACAGTGAGGAGGAGACGGGCGGAGCCGCCGCAACGGAGGGGCAGGGGAAGGAACAAACAAACAGGCGGCGAGGGCGGCGGCGACGTGTGGGCAGCCAAGGGTAACCCTGGACATGGGCTGGGGCGGGTATGTCTTACGAAACGGATACGCCGTGCTGGACCCGCCGCGGATACGTCATTACGGGTACGGGTACGGATGCGATACGGTGTACGAGTGCGAGTCGTAGCACGCATCCCGCAAAGCGCAGCGGCACGCAGCGGCATCCCGTGCCCTCACATGTTGTTGGCTTGCGCGGTGGACATGCGGCGGCCGTCCTGCAGCTGCAGCGGCGGCTGCGGCGAGCCCGAGGCAAAGATGACGCGGCCCTCGGTGGCGGCGTAGGCCTCCTCCGCAGTGCACTCCATCTTGCTGCGGGGTGGTGATGGGCGATGGTGGAGGGAGGGAGGCTTCATGATGGGGAGGGCGGGCGTCGGCAGGTGGGCGGTGGCGTGGGATACGGCGTGCCAGCGCAGCAAGAAAACAGCGTGGCTGTAAGCGGGCTGCGAAGCCACTGCCGCGTTCCCAGCGCCCTCGCCGTGGGCCGCCGCCCAAAACCACAGCCCGGGCGCGCCTGGTGGGGTTGGACATGGGGAAGATGATGGGGCGCTGGCCGCTGCAGCCCTCGTTCATGGCCTGCAGCACATCTCGCGTGAACAGCCGGCCCGCGCCCGCCAGGCCCAGCAGGATGGTGGGCTTGACCTGGATGGGGGAAGGGAGGGAGGGAGGGAGGGGGAGGGAGGGGGAGAGGCAGGTGGGTGTAGGGAGGAGGAGGCAACGGCGCCGTGGCGGCGAGACATCAGGCGGCGGAGGGGCCAGTGCCCAGCATAAAGGGTACGGCAGGGGAAGGGCGGGGCAAGGAGGCACACACACCCAGTGACCTGGCCCCCAGCGCCCGCGGCCGCAGCTCTGCCCCACCTCCCCCGGCGCACCCTCTTGACTACGTCCAGCAGGCTCTCGCCCTCGTGGTCGGTCTTGTAGCGTGCAAAGGGGCGGGCGTAGTCGGGCACGTCGGCCCGCGCGGCCGTGATGAGGCCGTGGTAGTCGAGCACCTGGATGGATGGTGTGTGTGTGTGTGTGATATTGGTCGGGTCGTGGAGGTGAGGCGGTGACGGAGGGCTAGGGAGGGAGCGGGGCACAATGACCCGGAGGTCCGGTCTCAGGGAGCCCGGGCCCCGGGAGGGCCAGGCATCCAGCTGGGCCAGGCAACGCCCTTGGGGTGCCTGGCGGCAGCCACTGCAGCAGCTCAGCCAGGCGCCGATGCCGAGGCGCGGGGCCGGAGTGCGCTGCGCGCGACGCGACCCCCAAAGGGCACGCCCAGTGCTCCACACGGGCCGCACGCGTGAGCACCCCCCCTGCCCCGCCCTGCTCACCCAGAA
Organism: Chlamydomonas sphaeroides; assembly: GCA_001662425.1. Taxonomy (NCBI): domain Eukaryota; kingdom Viridiplantae; phylum Chlorophyta; class Chlorophyceae; order Chlamydomonadales; family Chlamydomonadaceae; genus Chlamydomonas; species Chlamydomonas sphaeroides. The sequence goes on from BDDC01000738.1 coordinate 44,404, forward strand.
GCGCGACGACGCCTGCTCCGGCGACACGCCCTGCTTCACCATGCCCGCCGCGATCTGCCGCACCACGCCCATGCCCGCGCTGCCCGCGCCCACGCACACGATGCGCTGCTGCGCCAGCGCCGCGGGCGGCAGGCCCAGCACCCGCATGGCGCCGTACAGCCCCGCCAGCGCGGTGGCGGCGGTGCCCTTTGGGGGGCGGAGGGGCGGAGCGGGGAGGGCGGGTGGCGCGTTTGGGGCGGGTGCCGGGGGCGGTGAGCAGCGCGTTGGCGGCGCGTGACGGCGGTGCCCTGGGCCCTGGCCCTGGGCCCTGGCCCTGGGCCTTACCTGGATGTCTGCGGGCCGGAGGCAGCGGTCGTGGCCAGGGAGGCATGGAGGCAGGGGACGGGCGGGCATGGGAAGAGGGGCGCGAATGCCGTCAGGCCAGGGCTAGCCACTGCATGTACCCAACTCCCAGCGCAACAGTGCATCGAATGTGCCGCTGTGTAATCGTGCATGCAGTGCCCTCGGGATGCAGCAGCATCCCCGCCCACCGTCGTTGAAGACCAGGTGGTGCTTGCGGTAGCGCTCCAGCAGCGGCTTGGCGTGGTCTATGGAGAAGTCCTCAAACTGCAGCACCGCCTGTGCACGACAAACGAGTGCCCCCGGTACGTCAGCAGCTTGCAGCAGGCGCCTGAAAGCAACAGCGGGCCCGCCCCGCCCCGCTAGCATGGCAGCACACCCGGCACACGTGGCACTGCGCGCGAGGACACGCTGGTCGTTGCCGACCCACAAACCCAGCACGAGCCACCCGCTACCCGCGTAGCAGAGCGGGTGGCGCGCAGCCCTCACCTGAGGCCAGCGGGCCATGGCGGCCGCCACAAACTGCAGCGGGCGGGTGGGAGGAGGCAGCGGGGCGCAGGGGCGGTGAGCGGGGGTCCCAGGACATTCTTACACCGCCAGCAGCCCCTCCTGGCCCCTCCTTAGCTCCCGCACTCCATAGCTCCCCCCCACCCAACGCCAGGTCGCCAGCCACACAACCACACACGCCCAGCCGCGCGCACCTCGTCGATGATCGCAAAGTACTCGGGCCCCGTGATGCGCGGAATGCGCAGCCCGCCGTACAGGGGGTCACCCCGCAGCGCCTCGTTGTTGGTGCCCACGTCGATCACCACGGGCAACACCTTGCTGGGCGAGAAGCCTTTGGGGGGACGGGGGAGGCGCAGGGAAGGGGTGCCGGTATGTTGCAACGCGCTGCGCGGTGGGATACCGGAGCGTCGGAGGCTGCTTGCGACATGGTCGTGCGGGGTCCGGGCGTTTGTCCGTGCGCAGTGCGGTGTGGGCCAGCGGAGCTGTGGCGCCGTGCGTCACCCTGGCCCACAGCGGGGCGGCGTCCTGGCCCCACAGGGGTGACGGCGCCCTGGCCCCAGGGGTGACGGCGCCCTGGCCCCACAGGGGTGAC
>BDDC01000739.1:0-12209 GCA_001662425.1 Chlamydomonas sphaeroides
GGCAGGGCAGGGCAGGGCAGGGCAGGGCAGGGCAGGGCAGGGCAGGGCAGGGCAGGGCAGGGCAGCGCAGGGTGGGGCAGGGGAGAGCAGGCGCGGGACAGAGACCGGGCTGGGCTGCGTGCCAGCGGCCCACCGTAGCGCCCACGGGCGGGGGTTGGCGCCGCCCCAGCCCCAGGCCCCGCAGCCCCGGCCCACGCCGCCCCGCAGCCCCGCAGCGCCCTCACCTGGAACTCCAGGTGCCCCTCCAGCTCAGCCACCTTGCGCTGCAGCCTGCGGACGGCAGATGCGCACAGCAGAGCTCACAACAGACAGCCACACAAGGCGGAGGCCGCCCGCCGCCGCCGGTCTGCGCACCACGCCGCCGCGCCTTGCCGGCGCCCCCGTGCCGCCCCAGTGCTGCACGTCGCCCGCTCGCTGCTCGCCCCGTGCGCTGCTCGCCCCGGTGTCGCTTCCCCGCGGCCCGCGCTCACTTGGCGTTGTCCTCTTGCGCCTCGCTGAGCTGCTTCTGCAGGCCCGACGTGACGGCGGCCGCCTGCGTGCGCCGGTAGTTGAGCTCGCCCTCCAGCCGCGCCACCAGCTGGTCGCGCTCGGCCTGCGCGAACGCGAAGAGGTGGCGGAGAGGAGACGGCAGCAAGGCCACACGGCTCGTCAGGACTACCGCCGACACCTGCGCCGGCACCTGCACCTGCTTGCCCCCATGCGCCTGCGGTGCCACCACGGCCCACGTGCGCCTGCAGCGGCCGCCCGCCTCTCCGCGCTGCCCCTGCCAGCACGGCGCCCCCTCTCCCTCCCCACCGTGATGCGCTTGAGCTGCTCCTGCAGCTCGTTGATGCGCGCCTCGGCCTCCAGCACGCTCATGCCCGCCGCGTTGCCGCCGCTGCCCGACAGCTTGTTGTCCAGCGCGCGCGAGTCATCCAGCACCTGCAGCAGCGTCCACGGAGGGACACCGCCATCGTGGCGACCCACGACATGCCACACGAGCGGCGTCGCGCCGCACGACACCGGCATCCAATCCCGAGCCCCGAGCCCCTGCCGCCAGTCTGGGGGCAACCGCCGCGGCCGCACCCACCTTCATCATCTTGGCCTTCATGGGGTTACCGCCCCTGCGCGGCGTGCCGCCCTCGTCGTCGTCCAGCCCCTCCAGCGCCAGCCCCGCCAGGCCCAGGATCTTGGACAGCACCGCCTCCAGACGCCGCTTGTTGACGAGCAGCATTTGCTGCGGGCGGCCCGCCAGGACAGTGCAGCCGTCAGCCGACAGCACGCCCACCTTCCCTAGCCTCTTACTGTCCCTGGGGCCCCGCGGGTCGTTTGCTCGAGACCGACGAGCCGGCGTGATGGCCGCGGGCGCCGCTCCCCCTGCTCCCCAACCCACCACCACCCCACGCCGGCCGCACCTTGTCGGACAGCAGCGCGTTGCGCTCGCGCTTGAGCAGCATCACGTCGTCCGCCAGCGTCTCGGGCGCCTTGGCGAAGGCCAGCGCCTGCACGGGGCCGACGCGAGCCGGGCGCGCAGGATGGGTGGGGTGCGCATGGCGGGCAGAGTACCGCGACGCAAAGTCGCGCTGGCCAGGCCCGGTGGGGCAGCCCTGGCCGCACTTACTCAGTTGTAGGACGTCCTGGGAACGTCCGTTTCCAAAGAGGTTCCGGGCAGGGAATGGCCATTGTCGGCCGTCGACCCCATGTGCAGGTCCGGTGCCCTGCGCAGGCTATACTCGCCCCATCCCCTGCGCCAGTCCCAGTCCCAACCCCTTCAGCGCATCCATCCCCTCCCTCCCGCTCCCTCCCGCCCCCTACCCGCCCCCATTCCCTGCCCCCCTCCCCGGCCCCGTCCGCGCCCACCTGCACGTGGTTGACGTGCATGCGGACCTCCGGCACCGTCTCCGGCCGCGCGTGGCGCGTCTTGTCGTCCACCTGCACCCTGTAGCTGCTGGTGAGGCCCACCATGGCCGACGAGGGCCGGGTGTTGCGGTCCACGCTGGGCAGCCGCTGCAGCTGGCCGCCGTTGGTGGTGGGCATCGGCGGCGGGTACGTGGCGCCGGGCACGTGCAGCGGCGCGGGCGCCAGCGAGCCGGGCGGGTAGCCGGGCGGTGGGGGGTGGACGTTGAGGCTGCGCTGGGAGACGCGCCCGCCGAGCTGTGTCGAGCCGGGGGCGCTGGTGCGGTACTTGATGCTGTTGCGTGAGGTGGTGGGCGACAAGCCCGGGGGCGCCGCACGTGGCGGGGGTTGTGGCGTGCCGGGCGGGAGCGGTCCATCGGCTGACCCCATTGTTGTCGGCCCTTTTATTGGGGGCTTGCCCAGCAACTTGAGGCTGAACGACTCCTCGTGTATTGCTGGTAGCTGGAGAATTGTGGTGTGCTTTACGCCTGCGCTGGATGCGCAAGCGTCTTGCGCTCAATAGGGAAGCTTATGGCGTCCCCTTGCTGCGCTTTGCTGTATGCTGAAAGCGACGGTCAGTGATTGCTGTCAGCTTCTCACTGCGCACTCGCCAAAGAACAGGCCGTGTGAGGAGCAGGGCATTCAGGCAGTTGGAAATGATGCAGCGCTGCCGTTAAGCCAAGGTATGCAGTGCCGTAGCTTCGAGCTCCAGGCAGAGCGAGTGGTGGTCGAAGCACAACCCCACACAAGTGCTGCGGTGCTAGGCGTGAGACGGCACTATTGCTGCACCCGTAGTAGCTATGTCGCTTAGAGCGAGGAACGAGTCGCTGCGGCTGGAACGCTGGATCCAGAGGCAGGGAAGCTGGCGGGAGTCCCAGCCAGCAACTTAGAGTTCGCAGCTCCAGACGCAAATGGGTGTATCTAACAATACCTAGCAACAGCCCCAGATCTGGGTTCGGGTTACGCTGCTAGGCGGACTTGTTCGCAACTGCACCTCTAGGCCGGCCGCCGGTATGCCTAGAAACGCGAGGATCAACACACTATCAAGAATATGTGTTGCTCCATGCTGTCATATGCTAGGAGCAAGAAGGTTGGAAGGCAGACAGCTCAACGAGCCCAGCAGGACCCTTTCGGCTCCATTCCCCCCTTCCTTTCCCCGCTATTCCCGTCCGGGCCCTGATTGAGGCCTAGCGGTGGCATGTGATGGCGACCACCTAGCTGGGGGCGGGGGCCGGTGCGGGGCAGCCGCACGAGCTGGCCTCCCCCGTCGTCCACCGCACGCATGTCCGTCAGACACCCCGGCCTGCGAGACATTTCTCGGCTGCAAACCTATGAACGCCGACCCCTTATCCCAGGGAAGCCACGGGGTAGCCCAAAGTGAGCCGCTGCGAGCCCCCGTGCAGTACATTTTTGTCCGCCGGAACGCACCGCACCGCAAGGTCCGCCACTGCCCAGGATCAGCCTCGAGGCCACACGCCTCAGCTTCGCTCCGCACTTCATGCGGAGCGAGGCACGGTGATGGCCAACAGTCTTGGTTCTTGACTTCGTCTGTTTATAACAGTCACGTGATCACGTGACCCCGCCTGGCAGCTTCCGCAACCCCGTCCCCCGGCACAGCCTCAGGGCGGAGACCCGCTCAGCACGACCGGGGGCGCGGAGGCGAGCCGGTGCTGCGATAGGCGCTGAGGCGCGCGGCGGTGTGACCCGTGGGCCTGTCGCGTTCCGACAGGAGCTGGGGGCGCACGGTTCGTAGAGCAGGGTTTCCGGGTTGAGAACTGCGCCCGCGCCCCTGGCGCATGGTGTTGTGCTGCGTGTTGTTTGTCTGTGTGAGCAAGACCGGGAGACTGGCCAGCTGGCAGCCCCGCTGTGAGTGAAACGGAGGGTCCCTCAGGCTTCCCGCCGGGTGAACGTTGCCCCGGACTGGTTGCGGCGAATAGAGCTCTGCCCTGTGTATGCATAGGCGCAAGGGGCCAGGTAGCTAGCGCAAGGTGACCCTGCGTCAGTCTGGGAAGAGGATTACGCCCAGCCACTGAGCGCCTGAGCGCTGAGTACGTTCGTTGTGTACAGGGAGACGTAGAGTGTTCAAGGACCAAGGTGGCGGCCCAGGTGTAGGTCAGAACTAGAGGCGAAGGTCAGGAAGCTGATCTCGCATGGGACCGCCGCCTGCTCCCCCAAAATGCGACGCAAGCGCTGCTTCCAGCGCTTCTTGTCGCACTTACTTGCTTACGTGCTCCAAAGCTTGCTACTGACGATATTTCTCATCTACCTGTAAGCGTCTGTTTGTGCCAGACCTCAAGCAAACAAGCCCGGTCGACGCCTGATCAGCGTTTATCGTGACCTCCTGCTACTCCCAAGCGCTATATAATTATATCTCGAGAAGAGCCGAGCCGTCTGGGGTTAAACGACGAAGAGCCTGTGTTGCGCGCTGCTTGCGCCGTCCGCAGCGCTACAGCGGTCAGCCGCCCGTTCTGAGCGCGTCTCTAACAACCCTGCCGAGGTTGCGTCTGTAACTACAGCCTGTCGACCAAAACGATCACCCCCCCCCCTTCCCCGCGATCCGTCGGTCGCATGGTTATCCTGTTGTTCCCGAACCCCGGCATACACGGCAACAGGGTTACGCTGGCGAGCACAGGGCCCCGCTGGAGCACCCCGGCCGGCAGGGAGGCGCTCCTGTCATCTCCTGCAGTGTGAGCTTCGTTCGGAGTTCGGGGCACGTTAGCAGCTTGCACGCTCATCCTCGGCCCTGCGCTCATGTTACAACGCCCACAGGTAGGGCAACACATGCCGCTACGCTTGCGGTCACGGACACGTACGGACATGACCCGGCCCCCACCCGGAAGCCTCAGCGAATGCACCCCACCGTGCCGCTGATGTCACACACTACGCCCCACCGCCGCCTGCCTCGTCCTCGTCCTCCTGCTCCTCCTCCCCCCACTCTGGCCGCCGCTGCTGCTGCTGCGGCGGCGGCGGCAGCTGCATCAGCCCCGCCGCGCCCCAGGCCGCCAGCAGCGCCGCTGCGTCGGCCTCGTCCCGGACCACGTGGACTCGCTCAAAGCCCTCGGCCAGGGCGGGCGGCTGCAGGCGCGCCGCGAACGAGTCGACGATGCGGCCGCCACGGCCTACGAGCAGCGGCGGCAGCAACAAGCGCGGCGTCGGAAGGGTTGCAGGGAGGAGAGGACGGGGGCGCGTGGGAGGGTTGCGCCCCGGTTGGCACCCCGAGCAGCAGCAGCAGGGCGAGTTCCGTGGCCGCCTCGTCAAGTGCTGGGCGATGCGACGAACGCAGCATGGTGCGGTGCGGCCCCCCGGGGCAGCTCACCGAAGGGGATGGTGGGGTGGTCGGTGCGCGCTGCCACGCGGGCCTTACAGACCGCAGCAGGCACGTCGAAGAAGACCGCCACGATGCCTGCGAAGGGCGACAGCGATGGGTGAGGGCCAGGTGGGCACCGCGCACGCACCTGTTCTACCTAACACTGGAACACCCCAGCCCCCCCGCATGCACGGATGCGTGCTTGGCCACATGGGTGCGCCCGCAGCGCCGCCGCACAGGCTGCACGTTGCCACCCGAGGCCTGCCCCAGCCACCTCAGCTGCCCCTTGGCTGCCCCAGGCGCGCTCACCCCTGTCGCGGCGGCCCACCAGCCCCAGCTGCAGCCAGGCCTTGCGGTCGGCTGCGTCCGGACTGCAGCGGTCCAGCACCAGGTGCGGCCGCCAGCCGCCGGCGGGGCCGCGCAGCATGGCGGCGCCGAAGGCGGCCTCGGCGGCGGAGCGGCCGCCGCAGTCGTCCTGGCAGATGTGCGACCACCTGGGGGAGGAGAGTCGAGGGGAGAGGTGAGGAGAGGGGAAGCCAGGGATGGAGAGGGCGCAGGCAGGGGGCGGGGCGGGCGCGGACGGCCTGGGGGCAGGGAGGGCCGGGCCCGGCTCGGTGGGTGGGCAAGGAGGGCACGTGACCGGGTGCTGCCCGCAGCACGCCGCCTCACCTGCCACTGGCCTCCAGCGCGCGAGCAAAGGTGCTCTTGCCGCTGCCCGGCAGCCCCACCAGCACCGCCAGACGGGGCAGCGGTCCACAGGGCGAGCCGCCGCCGCCGCCGCCGCCGCGCCTGCCTCCAGCGGCCGCGGCTCCGCCGCCGCCGCCACCAGGCTCGCCGCCGCCGCGGCCCTGGGCCCTGGCGCCGCCGCGCTGCCGAGCCCCGGCTGCTGCAGGAGCACCCTGCGGTGGCTCGGCCTCGGGCTGGCGTCCCAGCCCGCCTCGACCCAGCTGCTGGAGGGGGAGCTCGTCGCGCTTCGGGCGGGGCGCCGGCTCAGTCGACGGCCCTGCGCCCCCACCCGCGGCAGGCCCGATCCCGCCGCCGCCGCCACTAGTTGTGCGCCCAGTCGATGGCCCAGCTGCCGCAGCCGCCTCCTCAAGCGGGGGTCCCGCCGCCGCGTCCTGATCCGCCGCGGCCGCGCCGCCGCCGCGCCCGCCTGCCGGCTGTGCCGCCAGCTGCCCGCCGGCCGCCAGCTGCTCCTCCGCCCCTGCGCCCTGCCCCTGTTGCGGCTCGCTTCGCAGTCCAGACGGCGGCGCCCCCCAGCCCGCCACCACGGCGGGACGCCAAGTGCGGCGCCAGCTGGCGTCCGTGGCCAGGTGGCCGGCACGCACGTACTTGGCCACATTGGCGTCAAAGGAGGCCGCGGGGAAGCCGTTGGCGGCGCGGACCTGCAGCGGAGACGGGACGGGGCAAGGGCCAGAGGGGCGTTGAGTGCGTGTCCACTGGGCGGTCGTGTCGGGACGTGGTCCTGGTCCTGCACTCCGGTTGGGCCGGAGTCTGGTAAGGCACGGCTGTGCGCTGCTGCCGGGCGGTGGCGTGCGTGCAGGGGTGCCGCCGTGCCTACCACGCAGCCCTCGCGTGGGGAGGTGCCGTCCAGCGCCGACGGCTGCGAGGCCAGCCGCGCCATCGTGGCGCGCAGCTCCGCCATCGACTGAAAGGTGCCTGGCGACGTACGGGCGTTGGAGAGCGAGCGCAATGAGGTGAGGCCAGCTGTGCCGCCGATGTGTGCCGCATGGCTGCGAGTGCTATGCCGGCGCAGCAGCAGCGCCAGGAGCCCCGCCGCGGACCCGGTGGGGTGCGCCCCCTCCCTGCCACCCCACCGGCCCGCATCAGCCCTTCCGACCCCCTGAGGCTCACCCTGGCCCAGCAGCGGCACGGTGGCCAGACCCAGCTCCCCCGCCCAGGCCTCCACCTCGGCCCAGGAGCACCAGCGGGGGCGCTGGGGGAGGGAAAGGAGCGGGGGCATGGGCGCATGGTCGGTGTGGAGAAGATGGGGCAAGGAACGACACGTGGGAGTTGGGAGGTGCGGCGCCGCGTCAACGACAATGGCCGGCCAGGGACCCGCGATGATGGCTGCCCCTCGGCCACACCTGCGCATCCCGCGCGTCCCACACCGAGAACAACAAGAACGGCGCTGGCACGGAGGCGTAGGCGATGGAGTGCACAGCGCTCATGTTCTCGCCTGCGGCCCACGTGGAGGGGCAGCAAGGCCAGGCGAGCGAGCCGTCGTGTGCTGCTTGTGGTCACGCACAGCGAGCCGAGGCAAGGCCCCGGTCAAACGCACGTGCCGACCCGGCCCTGCACATTCCGTGCAGCACGCAAAGGCCTGCCGCCCGCCCGCCAGCTTGCCGGCCTCGTCGGGGCCCCTTCCCGAGCGCCCTGAGGACCTCCAAGGCCTATCCCTGCCTGCATCCCTCCCGGACCGCGACGCACCCAGCAGCGCCACGCCGCGCGGCAGGCAGCGGCCCAGCTGCAGCGCCGCCGCCAGCGCGCGCACGGGCCCGAAGCTGGGGTGCTCCGCGGGGTGCTTGTGGCTGCGCGCAAACACCACCGCCTCCTCGCCTCCGCCGGCCCGCCTGGCGATGCAGCAGTTGCCGCCGTCGGCCTTCTCCGTGATCACCTGCGGTGAAGCGACGGGGGCGGTGGCCGCACAGCCCAAGGCGTTGCGGCGGACAGTCCGCCCCAGCCGCGCCCGCGGGCGGCCCTCCTGCCGCCTGCCGCTTCCCACTACCCTACCACCCAGGTCCCTGCCGCTCGCCCGCACCCTGCTCCTGCCCTGCGCAGCCCTCCGCAGCTCACCAGCTGTCGGCCCACCAGGCACGCCGCCGCCGCCGCCTCGTCCAGAACCACGTCGTCGCTCGCCACCTGACGCGGCACGTACGGCACGTACGGCGGGGCGAGTCAGCGAGCACCGGGCATCGGGCGGCGCCGCAGGCGCAGGGGCAGGACAGACATGGCAATTGACGCGGCCGCCCGGGCGCCTCTCCGGACCCGCAGGCTGTCGCTGCCCCACCACGCCACCGACCTGCGGGCTGAACGGCAGATGCGGCGTGGACGGGAAGTTGCCGCCAGGCAGCGGCGCCGACGACAGCTGCGCCGGCGCCGACGGCCCCGCCAGCTCCCTCCACGCCTCCTGTCCCTGCTGGCCCGCGTCCTCCTCCGCCGCCCCGGACTCCGCCTCGGCCGCAGGCTGCATTCGCGGCTCGGCCGCCTCAACAGGCGCGGCCGCGGCGGCGCCGTCATAGGCACGCCACAGATGGTCCGCGTAGCGCCCCACGAACCGCCGCTGCTGCTCCGTCTCGATGCTGCCCGGCCGAAGCGCCCTGATGAGCGCCACCGCCTCGTCCGCCGCCATGGCGGGCGCGACCGCCGCCGGCCCCGCAGCCACCCCCGGCGGCGGCGCGTTGCCGTGCTTAACCATGTAGCAGGCCAGCACCGTGCCCGCACGGCCCTTGCCGCCGCCGCAGTGCACCAGCACGCCCCGGCGCCCGCCCGTCGCCGCCGCCGCCGCCATGTGCTGCTCCATGGCGGCCAGCGCCTCGTCCATCTGCTGCACGCTGGGCGGCTCGTAGTTGGGCACCGGCACAAACAGGTTGCGCACCGCCAGGGTGGCGGCGCCGCCGGCTGCGGCTGCGGCATCGGTGAACCAGGCCGGCGGCAGCGGCGTCTCCTCCGTCAGCGTCAGCACCAGTCCCACGCCCAGTCGGGCCAGCGCGCAGATCTGGAGTGGGGAGGCGAAGGGCGCAGGAGGGGAAGGTCTTGGTTCTGTGGGGCAAAGGGACTGGTCGCGCCGTGTTGGGAGGGAGGTGCACGGCCGTCCCGTTGCTGCGGCTCCACCCCGCGCAGCAAGCAGCCCCTCACCCCTTTCCCTCCACCCACCTGCTCCTCGCGCTTGGGCGTGCTGCTTCCCATCAGCAGCCCCGGCACAACCCAGCTGCTGTTGCGAGGCAGCGTCACGTCCGCCACGATACCGCCCCGCAGCGCCACGCCCGGTACCACCGCCCGCTCCCGCGGATTGAGCGCCAGGGGGCCCTGCCCGTCCGCGGCCCAGCCGCCGGGCAGGACCCCGGCCACGGGGCTGCCGACGCCCAGCGCCTCCTCCCCATCGAGCTCAGGCGCCTGTGCTCCTGTCGCTGCAGCTGCTGCCATATGCCGCTGCTGCTGCTGCCGCCGGGCCAGCTGCCTGGCGCAGGCGTCCGCCGCGGCGCAAAGCTGGGGCGGCGGCAGCGTGAGGGCGGCGGCAGCCAGCGCCCGCAGCAGCAGCCGGGGCAGCAGCCCCTGGGGCGGCGCCTCGTCCGCAGCGCCACGCGGCGGCAGGAGCTGGTCCGGGGAGCTGCGCGCGTGGGGAACCAGGGGCAAGGGCGCCAAGCGCGTTGGCAAGGGGCGGGGGGACTCAGAGTTTGGCCGAGGGCGCGGGTGGGGGGCGGCTGCGGGACGGGGGCGCGTAGCTGCGGCCGTGCACCAACGTGGGCCACTGGCCAACGGGGCGGCCGCACCTGGCGGCGGCAGCCATCGCCCGCTCGAAGGCGCCCGCCGCCGCCGCGAAGCTGCCGCGCCGCGCCGCCGCCTTGCCCTGCAGGCATGCCGCGGCTGCGGCCAGCGCCCGCGCCGCGCCCGCCGGCAGCTCCTGGCCTCGCGCCGCCGCTGCCAGGTCTTGACCCTCGGCCTGCGCCACCGCCAGCGCCGCCGCCAGGCCCTCGGCCCGCGCGCCCTGCTCCTCCACGGCGCCAAACTCGCCGCAGCGGCCCTCCAGCCAGGCAAGCGCCGCGTGTGCGGCTCCGGCCACCAGGCAGCGCCGCGGCTCGTCCGCACCCTCGTCGTCCCGAGTCCACGTCAGCGCCGTCGCCAGCAGCGACCGCACGCAATCGGCGGTGTCGGGCGGCATGCCGCCGCCGCCGCCGCTGAGCTGCAGCTCGGACAGCGCCTGAGCGGGCGAGCGAGGGAGAGAGCAGGGGCGGCAGGGCAGAGGGCATGAGGTGCCGTGAGCGCCGCAGCGCGGTGCGCGGTGCGTGGGCCGCACGGTGGCATGCATGACACGGGCGCGCACGCCTCGCCCCGCCCGACCAGGGGCCCCACCTGCAGCACCAGCACCGCGGCCCGCTCGAGGCGGGCAAAGCCAGCACCTGCGGCCACACATGAGCGCACAGACACGGCCACATGAGCGCACGAGCATGAACCGGGCTGCCGGCGCGCGCCGCACCAGCCACCGGGCCATGGCTGCATGGCAGCGCGCACCTGGGCGCGCCAGGCCCGGCCCCGGCCGCCCCCATCCGCTACACACGGCGCGCACCGAGGCCACGCCCGGCTCCGGCCGCCCCCAGCAAGGCGCCCCACAGGGTAGGGCGCTGCGCACCTGCAGCCTGCGCGCCGTCCTCCAGGTCCGCCAGGCGCCGCGGCTGCAGCGCCTGTGCGCCACGCACCAGCGACGACAGCCCCTTGGGCCGCCCGTGCACGTCCTGCGCCGGCGGAGCCGCGGGCCGGGTGTGGCCAGGCACTGCTGAGCTGCGTCACACGTCAAAGAGTGATTGCGCCGGGAGGACCGCTGCGCCAGGCCGCCGCTGGCAGCCTTCTTCCCGCGCTGGGCTGCTCAATCGCAGGGCACATTCGCGGCCCTCCCTCACCGCCCTGTTGAAGCCCAGCGTGATGTGGAAGGGCTGACCACCCGCCGCCAGGCCCAGCGCCTCACGCGCCGCGGCGCCGCCCGGCCACGCCACCACCACAAACAGCGCCTCGTCGTCGCCGCCGCCGCTGCCGCTGCCGCTGCGGGCGCGGCCCAAGCCCAGCGGCTGCCAGGCGCCGCCCGCCGCGCCAAGCTGTGCGAGGGCAGCGTTGCGACACAGGGCGGCTCGGCTGCCGTGACGCCCCGCGGCCAGGTGCTGCCGCTGTTGGGCCCGCTGTGCCCGCCACCCCTGCGACCGCACCCAAGCGCGCTCGCGGCCCTCGCGCCGCTGTGCCGCTGTCGCCCCACGCCGCTGTGGTCACCCTCGACGCCCTACCCCTGCTTTGCTATGTATGCCGCCGCTGCTGTGTCCGCACCTGCGCCTGCACGCGCCGCAGCACCTCCTGGGGCCCCAGGCCCTGGCTTGCCCGCAGGGCCGCCAGGTCGGAGGGCGGCAGCAGGGTGATGTGGTGGCTGGCGCCGTCGCGGGCAGCCCTGCACAGAGCCACGCCCGGGGGATGCAGGTGAGGCCGAGCACAGGCGGAGCGCAGGACAGCAGGGTTGGGTCACCGAGCTGCAGTGCTGGTGGCAGGCAGGGGCCATGTTCCGTGGGGGCCGAAAGGCCTTGAGCGCCCCCAAGCGCACTTGCCTGTTGGCGGTGTGGGCCGCGGGCACCGGGCCGCTCCGCAGCGCGGCCGCAGCGGCTGCGTCCACTGGTGGGCCCGTGAGGCCGAGGCAGCCGCCCACCAGCTGCAGCCGGCAGCCGCTGCCGCCCGCCGCGCCGGCCGCCGGCGCTAGGGCGCGGGCCGCGGCCCTCGGGGCAGTACTAGAAGTAGCAGCAGCAGCAGCAGTAGGCGCCGAAGCCGCGCGCGTGTCGTTACGCCGGGGCAGGGCCCTAGGCAGTTCGGCAGTTGCGGTAGACCCGCCACTACAAGGAGGCAACTCTTCGGCGTCACTGCCGGCTCTGGTGTCGTGAGCGTCCTGACCAACATTCCTGGCATGGGGGGCTGCTACTGCCTCGTGTTGCGGATCAGCGCCTCCATCGTGCCCGTCGCTCTCAGCGCCGTCGTCAACGTCAGCCCACAGGTCAGGCCGTACGTTGTTCCATGCTAGGGCTTTCTTACTCCAATGCACGCCGCCGCCTCGGCCCGCGTCACCCTCAATCGCCTGCCCGTGGGGAAAGGAGTCGAGCACCAGCAGCTGGTTGGCGGAGCGCACAACGCCACACGCTGCCAATGCACGCCGCGGCCGCCCGGCCCACCGCGCTGCACCGCAGCAGCGCCTTCCCTGCACCCCACCATCCCATCCCCCGCCCCGCCTGCGCCCGCACGCCCGCCCCTCCTGCGCCCCACCCCGCCCCAGCCCCTGTTT
>BDDC01000739.1:12529-41350 GCA_001662425.1 Chlamydomonas sphaeroides
CTGTTTCTCCCCACAAACCACCCCACCCCACCCCACCTGTGTGAAGGCCGGGTGCACAAGCTTGGCCCGAGCCAGCAGCCAGTCGCCGCCGCCGCCCCCCTGCGGCCCCTCCAGCCGCACCACCACGCCCTCGGCCCACTGCCCGCCGCCGCCGCCGCCGCCGCCGGGTGCCGTACACAGCGCGCTGCGAAGGCCCAGCACCAGCGCCCGCAGCTCGGCCAGCGGGTCCGGTCCGGCGAAGGCGCGGCCGGGCGCGGGGGCCACGGAGGGCACGGTGCGGATGCCGGCGGGCCTCAGCATGGCGTTGCGCCGGGCGCTGCGGGCAGGGGCGCGGGAGCCGGGGGTTGTGGGGTGTTCAACCTTATAGGGCCGAAATAGAGTACCACCCCGTACGCGGCGCGCCCCGGTGTGTCTAGAGAGAGCGCTGGCGGTGGTGGTTGGGGGGAAGCGGATGATTGTCTGGCGGGCGGCTGCCGTACCTGCTGACAAACTTGTCGTGCTGGGTGTCGTACACGTCGAAGGCGAGGAAGTAGTCGGGCAGGGCGTTGTAGGGCACGCTGTGGCGCGCAGCAAGCCACTCGCCTGCGGGGCGGCGGCGGCAGTGGCGTGGGGTGAGGAGCCGCAGCGTGGGGCAGCGGCTGGGGGGTGCCGTGGCAGGGGCCGGGTGGGCTTGACTCGCCCAGCCCTGGCCATGCGTGATGTGTCCTCTGACCAGCTTACCAAACAGGATGTACCGTGTGCCTGCGGGTTGGCGGAGGCACACCGTGGCGCAGGCGTGAGCTGCGGTCACTCAAGTTGTAGCAAGCAAGCTGGTGTGTTGTGTGCCGGGCGGTGTCTGCCGAGGTCCCTGGCTCCCCCAAGGCCCGCCCGGGAGGGGCTCACCTAGCACAGCCCTCAGCGCTTCGGTGCGGGCCTCCAGCCAGGGGCCCAGCTTTGCAAACTGTGACTCGCTGGCGGGGGTCACCCAGTGGCCGCGCTTCTGGCAGCGCGGCGGTCCAGAGGCCGAGCCAAAGGAGATTCCCAGGTTGGCCCCGTCCACCTTCTCCTCTGCGCGGCGGCGAGGGAACGTAACACAAAATCGCGACATCCGCGAGTTGAGACGAACCGCGATCCGGGACAGCAAGGTCACCAAGGTTGCAGGCAATGGGGAAGATCGGTATGTGTAGGTGGCGGCAAGTTTGGAGCAGCAGAGGCTGTGCAGGCCCCGGGCGCGGGCTGTGGGCCAGTGTCCCGTTGTGGCGAGCTGGGATGGCTTGGGGCGGGTACGTGGCACACGTGGGGCCGCGGGCCGCATAGGTTCAAGTTATATGCAAACACGTACCGATTACTACGCCGGCATGTAGCAGGCGAACTGCGTCCTGTTCAGTCAGGACCATGTCATCGCGCGTCGCCGCGCCCAAATTGGCGACGTGCGGTGTGCGAGGGAACTTGCAGAGCTTGTCGCTACCATCCATTTCTCTGGGATTGGTCGGCGGTGCGCTCAGCGCTAGGTAAGGGGTTCGGCGTGTTCGGTTTGCGGCGGTTCGGATGTCGCTGTCGCTATCCAGCTATTGGCTGATGTGCCGAGTGAAGATGCTACCTGTTGCAATTATTACCAGGGCGAAAGAAGTCGTACGACGGCGGGCCTTGGCCTGGGGCGCACCCCGCGCAACTGCCGAGGGGTGCCACCGGGCACAAGCCTCTACCCGGACCGCGTCGCATGGGGCACGCATACGCTGCCGGCCGTACGCAGCGCACTCAACCCGCAGCGCGTCTCGCAACGTGTCCACAGCCGTCTTACAACAACAGGTACTGTTGGCGTACGGCGCCCTTGGTTAAGCACCCAGCCTAGCCGTGACCGACTGACGCCGACTGAGTGCTCGCCCGCTCGTCATTGCTCCGTGCATTCCACAGGCAGGCAGCGCCGTGTGAGCAGGTAAGCCGACAACCAGCCTGCGTCAGTCCTACGGCCCTAGCTGGCGGCCGTGCGCGGGCGTCAGCCCATTCCAGCCATACCACCGCGAGCGCTCTGCGCGCTGAAAAGCGCTTCTGCACAGAAGTATCCACCGCGACCAGCGCTGCGCCTCAGTGCATCGCCCTACGCGGCATCGCAGGACCCGCAGCTTGCAGAGCATTCCTTACGACAAGAATACCCCGGTACGCTGGCATGAGCGTCAACTCGAAAACACACCGTCGGCACACGCCGACGCCGTCGCCGCAGAGACCACGTGCACATCAGTGGCTCGCGGCGGGACAGACGCCGGCGGCAACCCTTTCTTGCCAATGATGCATACGTATAAGGAGTCGTTCGGTACTGACAAGAAATAAAACGCGGGACAATAACATGATCCAAGGCAGCATAACCGGCGCGGAGTCGCCCTGCCGGCCGCAAAGTAAAGCACACATGCAGAGGCCACATCATCAGCGCCCCCAGCCTCAGCCAACGCTAAAGCACCGCCGCTGCACGCGCTGAGGGCGGGCAACGAGGCCGCCGCTCGGCTCACGAAGATGCACGCAGTCTGTATGTACACGCCAGCCGGCCATTGCCACCAGAGAGGCCCGCAGCGGACTCGCAAGACACGTTGATTCCCAAAGCAGCCGCGGCGCACAGCCTTCGTTGGCATGTGGTGACGCGCAGTCGGCCAAGTCTGCTGGCGACGGGGAGTATGGGCATGGGGCTGAAGCTCGCTACTGCCAGTAGAGCTGCGCCGGCTGCAGCGATTGCGGCGGCCGGGGCGCCACAGGCGGCCGCGGCGGTGGCGGGGCCATGGGCTGCGCCTGGCTGCGAGCGGTGGGCACCAGGTGTGAGATGCGTGCTGCGAAGTCCGCCTTGCCGGCGCGCAGGTGCCGAATGATGCTGGCCTCCTCGGCGTTCAGCTGCAGCGCCAGCGCCGCAAGCTGCGGGCGATTGAGACGCCGTACAACAGCGGCGATGAGGCGTGGGGCGGGCATCCCTGGGGGTGGCGGCGAATGGGTTACCTCAAGCTGCTTCAAGCTGACGGTGTGCCGTGACACCCCTCACGCCCGCATCATGCGCAACCCGAACGGCGCACCGCGCACCTGCAAGCAGTGCGCCATCATCCGCAACGTGAGCATGCCCCCTTGTTGCCCGTGTCTCAGGCTCAGGCGTTCCAGGTGTGAGCCAAGGAGCAGCAGGAATTTCGCTGTCCGAGATGCGCTTCTGCACTCCGTCAGAGCCTCTTCTGAGGGAAACCTCAGCTGCTCTGAGGTCCTCGTCTTCCGTCGCCCGGCAAACAGAGAAAGAACGCTTCCGGGGTTGAAGGATGCCCGAGTCGAGTTCTGGGTTGAACAGTCCGCGGTCACGCTTAACACCCACAAGCGACTCCATCATCAAGGCTGCAGGGCCAGCTCCCGGTGCGAGGGTCAGTTTGCAGCGCGAGGCAAACGTTAACTTCTGACGCCAGAAGGTTGGGTGCCACTGCTGGGCTGGATGTGCAGGCTGTGTTATGTGCCAAGTCTCTAGTTATGTGAGACGTGCGCTGGAGGCGAATGGTGGTAAACTTACCTAACCGGGTGTTCGGGTGTCGTCCGCTCGTGCTCCAGGGCTAAGCTGTTTGCAGCCCACAATCGACGCCGATAGATGGTCGCGCAGCAGCTGCGCTGACTTGTCAGACACACCTGGCTGACGCGAATGTATGCTGAGCTTCAAGTGTGCACCACGAGTGACTGAGAAGCTGTACCACGGCGGCGTTAACGTAACGTGTTCCAAGTTGCCCAGGTTACGCGTCTTAGCCGCAAAACGGAACGTCCTTTTTGGTACGTGGTACGTTGCGGCAAGCAGGAGGCAAGCGTGGCCGCCGGAGTCGAACGGCGGGGAACGGGGCGGGCCCTCAGCTGACAACGCCACCGCCGCCACCTTCGGGCCCGGGCCAAGCGGCGGCGGCAAGGCCCGCGGCAAGCGGCCGACGGGTTCGGCCTCTGGTGGCGCCAAGCGGTAGCGTGGCGGTAGCGTGGCGGTACAGGTGTTGGGGGCTGAGTTGGCGGCGCGAGGGCGGGTCCTGCCTCCTGGCCGTGCCTCGCTGGCTGCGTGGCTAGCTGGGCTGCTGCTGCTGCTGCTGCTGCTGCGATGGCGGCCGTAGGCTTCTGCTAGCGATAGGTCGGGGGGGCCCGGGCGGGGTGCCTGCCGTTTCTTTGCACGCAAGCGTGCACCGGCCATGTCCGGGTAATGGGACCAGGGGTCGTGTCCCAGGCATGTACGGCACGAATTGCGCTGGCAGGGCGTGTCGCGCACTGGGTGCCCACTGCCCGGAGACGGTGCCCAACCCTGGTCCCAAGGCAAGGCAGTGCGTGGCAGGCGCAGGGTGGCCAACCCCTGGTCCTGGGCCTTGCGCTGTGGCGTGCTTGCTGCGACGCTTCATTGAACTAAAGCGAAGCCAAAAGACGCTGCTCTGCCCATGGGTCCCCAGCGAGTGCTGGGTAGCGAGGGCCATGGCCCGCCTCTGGCGCAGCTAGCGGCGGCCTCTGCCGCAAGGCCGCCCTCAAAAATACGAAAAACGCGAACAAGAGCAGCACGCTGGTTGATTAGTAAAAAGGCCGCCCTCACCGTAGGGCAACTAACGGTGTGGGCGGCAGCAGCCTGGTCCAACCGGCACAACCGGTGCCGGTTGGTTGCGAGGTGTAATTGACGTCAGGAGGCCTCCCTGTCCAAGCCGGGACGGCAGCCGGCGGCTCCGTCCGTGGCTCGGCCCGGGGCGCGCGGCCACAAACACCACGGGACACCGCAGATCATATGGCACGCCCACGAGCGTGGGCACCGTTGGGTGTTACACCTCCACTTCAATGCTGTTTGACGTCTCATCCGTTCGGCCGTCTTGCACCTCGACGTGCACGCAGCTAGCTGCGGCAGCGCGCCGCACAGGCCGGGGCTTTTTGTTGGAGCTTGAATGAACAGGGCCGGGGCTGTGGCAGCAGCACGGAGGTGGTGTGGTGGCCCCTGCAGCTGTGGTGCCAGGGCGTGCACCTGGTGCCTGCTGGTGCCGCACGTGCCCAGCGGAGTGGCGCCGCGGAAGGCGAGCGTGTGGCAGCGGGGAACAGTGAGGCTCGCTTACATAGCTCCATGTACAAACGCCTCACACGCCTCCTGCCACGAAGGGAAACATAGGTGCCGCGCAAGTGCCGCCATTACGGCGGCCGCAAACCTCCCAAGGCCGACCCGAGGCCACCAGCACCCCTGTCTACAACTCACGCCTGCCCGCCTGCCGGGGCCCGCCTGCTGCCTCCACAACAGTACGTCGCTTCCGCCGCGCTCCTGCGAGCTCACAGCCGGCCTACATGCCGCAACTCACAATGCACACTCTTATGGCTCCTGCATGTGTACACACAAAGAAATTGCCAACGCACGCCGCCGGCCCGCTTTCGTCACGGCGCCCGAACTCGCACGTTGCAGCCAAGCGCGTCGCAGTGCTTGCATGAATAGCCAATAGATACAGGCGCAGAGGCGCACGACAGTATCCCTTCGTCCATGGTCCACGTAGCACCGAGCCACGGACCTCCCCCGGCGCCATCAGCATGGCCACACGCGCAGCTTACAACGGGCCGCAACGAATAGCCCCCACAGCCTTGTTTCAGCAGTTCAGCATTGCTGCCAAGAATAACCAGGCAGACAAGTGTGTACAGCCCCATCGCCAGAGGACCGCTCCCCACATGGAGAAGATGCCCACAGGCCCCTCAGGCAGCCCCTTCACCGCACGCCACGGCGCGGAAGGACCTCCCACCACTACGTGCTCCCGACCCACGTCCCTCGCCCAACCTGCTCCCGCAGCAGGCCAACCCCTGATCATCTTCCTTTCATGGACTGAACAAATCCCGCCAGGCTGCCTCGATGGTGCGCTGGCGGTTGCCGGCGTCCGCTGGAGGCGCTCAGCGGCGCGGGTAGGCGCCCGCCTGCTGCAGCGTCGGGCGGCCGTTGTGTGCGCGCGGCAGCGCCTGGTAGGGCTGGGCAGGGCAGACAGGGAGCAGCCTGACGTCACAGGGCTGGCCTCACCACCACCAGAGCTGCGAGGTGCAGCATCGCCGCTGCTGCAGTTGCAGCTGCAGGCCGCAGAGCCAGCGCCTGTCCGGTGCGGGCACCCCCGGGCCCCGGCCGCCTCACCGGTTGACTGGGAGGACCAGCGGGCGTCGGGCGCTCGTGCGCCGCTACGCGGTTGGTCGCGAGTGCCGCCGGCGGTGCTACCGGCCGGACGGCCGTTGCCGTGGGCCGAGTCACGACTCGCCCGGCCCTGGCGTGCGCCTGGTGCACCGCGAACCCGCGCCGCAGCTCCTGCAGCTCGTACTTGATGGCGGCCTCCTCGCGGTCAAGCCGGTGAAGGAGGCTCAGCAGCTCGGCCCGCCGGGGCGGGCCCACGCGAGAAGCGCATGACGATCGTCGCCGGTCGTGCGTGTCCGTCTCCGCTCGGGGCCTTGCATCATCCGCATGCGTTGGCGCGACTTGGCGCGGTTGGGGCTCGAGCGTAGCGGCACTGAAGGAGGCAGGCCTGGGTGCCGCCAGCGTGCCGCCGGTGACAGGGATGTCACTATGAATTCGACCGACAGGGAGCGCGACGTCCGAGTCGCAGTCACTTGAGCTGGCATCTTCAGCAGATGCTGGGGCCGGCGCTGATGTCCATGGGTTCTCGTGAGGAGCAAACGGGCGTTTCTTCATGCCATGCTCGCCGTCGAGCGGCTGCAGTGCTGCGACCCATGCGCGTTTAAGTAAGCCCGACATGCTATAGCGAGCCGGGCGAGGCTTCGTCACTCCCCGAGGAACAGCAGAGGAAGCTCACAGCTGGTCACAGGTGGTGAGCTCACAGCTATCGGGTTTGCATCCAGCAAGACAATTAGACAAGTGCGCATATGTATGTCGTGGGAGGTGCTTACCTGGGGGGTAAGAGCAGTTGCGATGCCCCTTTCCCGGACAACCCCATGCACCTGGCAGCAACATCGAACACGGACAATATATGTACACATTGACCAGCTCTACACGCCAGCAGCCAGGCGAGGTACGGCGCTGCTGTGTGGTTTCGCCGCCCGTCTTCTCAAGCGGCGTACGTGAGCCGCAGTGCAATTTTGCCCAATCCCATGATTCATGTGAGCTATGAGTTCATTTGTGATAGGCTCCGCATTTCGTGTCCGTAGACAAATTGGTCATAGGGAAACGAAAGGACCAGTGCGCAGGTTCGCGCTGTCATAGCCGCTGACGTCCTTGGCGCACGTGCACAGTAACATTTAGACGAAGCTACCTTGTGATTATCAGGGCAGGCAACTTCTCAACTTACAAGCACCTTGCGCAGTCCTTCCGCCCATAGCATTCTTGTGCAGTCCTTCCGCCCAGTTCCGCCCACAGCATCCCATCAGTCACTTCCGGGCCACACACACTCAGCCTCGCAGCCTCCGAACCACAGAGCTGGCACGCCCTCAGCTGGAGCCGCCCTGCGGCTGTGCCCGATGCTGCGCCTGCTGAGGGCCGCGCACCCCCTGCGACAGCCGCTGCCGCATGGAGGCCTCCTCCTCGTACGCCCCGCCACCCCCAGAGCCGCGGCCACCCGCCCCCGCCTGGCCCTCCCGCCCGGCCGCCGGCCCTGGATCCCCGCCGCCAGAGCCTCCATTGCTCGCATGCCCCGCCGGCCTGCGCCCCGGCGGGCCCGGCGGCGACGGCGGCTGACGCTGCGTGGCGGGGCTGCCCTGGCGAGGCGGCGGCCGGCCCGAGGCGCCGTCACCCCGCAGCGGCGAGCCGTCAGGCGGCGTCGCGCCTTGCTCGCGGCGCTGCCCCGCGTACGCAGACCGGCCGTGCTGCTGCTGCTGCTGCTGCTGCGGGTGGTCCAGCGGCTGCGTGCGGCCGTGCTGGCCCTTGCTGGTCAGCTGCGCCATGTAGCTCATGAGCGGCCCCACCGGCGCCGCGCCGCCCGGCCCCGCGCCCGAGCTGGCACGCGGCGACGAGGGAGCGGCCGCGTCGCCCGCAGCCGCCTCGGCGCCGCCGCCCTCCAGCTCAGCGGCGGCGGCGTCATGCGGCTGCGGGGCAGTCTCGGGCGCCGGCGAGCCGGGCTGCGGACGCTGCGCCCTGCCGCCGCCCGGCGGCGCAGCCGCGTGCCCCGCCTCCGCCTCGCCCACGGACTGGAGCAGCTGCAGCCCGTCCTGGCCCGCGCCCATGCCCATCCCCGTGCCCCCGCCTGGCGCGGCGCCCCCTCCTGCCGCGGCGCCCCCTCCTGCCGCGGGCGCCCGGGCGTGCGGCGGCGCTGCCTCCTCCATGTCCTCGCTGGGCGGCTCGCCCGGGTAGCCGCCGTAGCCCGCGCGGCCCGCGGCCGGCTCGGGGCCGTCCGCCTCCATGCGGCCGCGGCCGTGTCCCGCAAGCGCGTGGCCGTGGCCCTGGCGCTGCCCCGCGCCCGCACCCGCGCCCGCGCGCATGCCCATGCCCTGGGCCATGCCTGGCGGCGCCAACATGTCGTGGCCGTTGCCCAGGCCCAGGCCGTGGGCCGGGCCGTGGTCGCGGTTCTGTTGTTGCTGCTGCTGCTGCTGCTGCTGCTCCGGCGGCGGCGGCTCCTCGTCGTCGGGCTCGTTCTCCCGCCCGCGCATGGCCTCGCGCACCATGGCCTTCATCTGCTGCACCTGCAGCAGCCGCTGCATCAGCCGCACCTGCAGCCGCCGGCAGGGCAACGGCCGAGCGCACACGGCCAAGGAGGGAGGGACATCGGATGCTGTCTTGGTCGGGAGCCCACGGGGACCCCCACACACACATGGGGCTTTCTGTTCTTACTTAACACTTGAACACACATGCCCTCAAGCATGCGCGCACGCCATGGCCCTCCATGCTGTCGTACTTCTCCTCCCCCTATGCTCCTGGCCCTGCCCCACTCAGTCCCTCCAAAGACGCAGCACCCGCCGACAACCTGCGCGTGTAGCGCGTGCCCTGCTTGTTTCCTGCTCCTGGTGCACTGCTTCGTGGTGCGCCGACTTCGCTTACTAAACGCTCATGCCTTGTGCCTTCTGCCCCTACCTCGCTACCATTTTCGTCAGATAACTCACGTCCTGGTACGCGGGCTGGGCCGGGAACCGGCTTCCTTACGGGCGGCGCTGGGCTTCGCTTCCGCACTGGCGCATCTAACCACATTCCCTCTGCGCACGGCCGGCGCGCCGCTCTACCCGGGGCGTGCTGTGCCGCGTGTGGGGTTCTGTTCTACCTGACACTGGAACACGCAGAGCGCTCCGGTGCGATGCGCTGTGTGCAGGCGGCCGCGCGGGGGTGCAAGAAGAACAGGAGCTCGCCCCTTGGCGCCGAGCGCCGCGGGTGGAACAGCGGCGCATCGCCACGAGCGCCGGCCTCGCGCACTGGGCGGCGGCGCACACGTGGCGGCTGCATGTGGTGGCGGCCAATGTGCACAGCAGCCCCCCGCGGCCGCACCTGCTTGAGTTCAAACATGAGCCGCTCCTCCTGCAGCAGCAGCTTGCGCTCGATGGCCGACAGCGACGCCTGCACGCGCTCCGAGTCGGCGCCCTCGCCCTCGCGGTCGGGCGTGGTAGAACTGCGGGCGCCGGGGCCGCCCGCGCCCGTGCTGGCGCGCGTCATGGAGGCCAGCATGGCCTGCGCCTCCGCCATGCCTGAGGTCTGCCGGTGCAGGCCGGGGTAGGCGGGCGAGTCGACCTGCGGGGCCAGGCAGGGGGCATGGGCGCTGCAGCGTCGGCAAGCGTACCGGTAGGCTACACCAGGTCACTTCGCAGGCAGCGGTCGCAGGCAGTGCGGGTCAGCGGGTCAGCGTGGCGCGCCCGATGGTGGCGGCGGCCGCCACACACCTGCATGGCGTCGCTGAGGCCCAGAGCGTACGGCGCGTCCCTCGAGTTGTACGACAGCTGGCGGTGCAGGCCGGCAGGCACGCCCCCGGGCCCCGACCCTCCTGCCGCCGCCGCCGCCGGGCCGCCGCCGCCGCCACCGGCGCTGCGCCCGCCGCCAGGTGCCTGGTCGGGGCGCCGGTCGCCGGGCCAGGAGCCGGCCTCAGCACCCGGGCCGCCGCGCAAGTGGACTGCGTCGTCGTGCGGCCCCAGGGGCGGCGCGCCGCGGCCGCCGCGGGGCTGCGCCTGACCGCCCAGCGGCTGCCCGCCGAGGCGAGCCGCGAGCGCGAGCGCCTGTACATCCGAGGAGCCGCGCTGCAGGGGGCTGGGCCGCCAGCTGTCGGTCTCGCGCTTGAAGCCGTGGGCCGGGCCCAATGGCGCGTGCTCGCCGGCCGCGGCGGCGTAGGGCTGCGGGGGCCACGCGAGGCAGAGCGAGCGCTCCGTCGCACACACGACACCATTGCGGCAGCCCCGGCGCGGCAGGACCCCCCCCCCCCGGCATGCATTGCACACACAGCGTGCGACCCAGCTGCTGAATGCCAGCATGGACTCCCCCACAAGCCACCTCGCCCTCGGCCCACCTGCTCGCCCGACGCATCGGCCCGCAGCGGCACCGCGCCCCCCGCCAGCTCCACCAGCTCGCTCATCACGGCGCTTCGCTGCGGCCGCAATCCGCCGCCCCCCGGCTGTTGCTGGTGTTGCTGGTGTTGCTGCTGCTGCTGGTGTTGCTGCTGCTGCTGCTGCAGGACCAGCATGTGCAGCAGGGCGGTCACGGAGCCGGTGCGTGCGGGGCCGGGTGGCAGGGCGCCATCGTCGGCGTCGTGGCTGCCGTGGGCCGCCTGGGCGCCCGGCGGCAGCGGCCGACCCGGCGAGCCGCCGAGGCCCGAGGGCGGCCCGTGGGGGGCGTGGGCGCCCCAGGCGGGCGGCGAGCCGGGGTCGCTGCCCGTGTCCGAGTGAGGTCCCAGCGGCGAGGGAGGGGCGCCGCGCCGGTAAGCCTGCGGTGGTGGGTCACATGCGGGCCACACGGAGCGGGAGGCCGAATTGGACGGCGGGAGCTGGACGCACGCATGCGCACGCCGCCCGCACCCCTGGGGCGCCGGTGCGGCCTGCAACCAGCATGCAACCAGGCCACACAAACACAGCGCGGCAAGATGCTGCTGAGCCGGCCCCACCTGCCGCTCCCGGTCGTGCTGCGGCCTGACGCCCTGCGCCTGCGAGGCTAGGCCCCCCATGGTGTGGGACGGCCGGCGCTCGGTCCTGGCGCCCGGTCCGCCGGGCCCCAGCAACTGCTGCCCGGCCCCGTGGGCCTGCTGCGGCAGCTGCGCTGCAGCGGCGCTGTGGGCGCTGAGGTGGGTCGGGTAGAGGTCCTGCGCGGGCGCGCGGTTGGCACCCGGGCCCGGGCCGGCGTGGCGCTTGGCGGAGGGCGGGCTGTTGCCCGAGCCGCCCAGGCCGCTGGAACCCGTCGGCAGCGAGGCCATGGCGCGGAGCCTGTATACGCAATAAATGAGGCGACAAAGAGGGGTGCGAGCTTTGGGAGATGCCATGTGGGCGATGGTTGAAGCTTCGGGGTATCCCCTGGGGCTGGCGTCCCAGGATCGACTCGCCTGTCGATGTCAAGTGTGTCGCCGGACAACAGGTGCCGCTGCGGCTGGCCTTGCGCCACATTTAGGCGTGTCAGGACAGCGTCCGGCAGCCGCTGGCCGCCATTCATGAGCGGCTCGGAGGCCACGCGCCTTGTGGGGTGGGCGAAACGGAACGTCAGAAGCGGGTGGGGGGGCGGCGCAGTCCGGCAGGCGGCCCGGCTTGCCGACGCCGGCAGCACGGTGTCAGGACATCTTCTGTGTCAAACAACGTGCGAACAGGGCATCAGCGATGGCCGTACGTGGTCTTACCACGACTGATGCGCCTCACGGAGCTCATGTATGTTTTGCGCCTCACGCAGCTGCCATGACGGCGCCGAGTCATGGCCACTTGCAGTGTGGATGGGTCTATCTGCATCGGCCGGGCGCTTGCGAGAGAAGCTCTCGGGCCGGCGCGCTCCCAGCTCTGCCAAGCCGGGCTCCGCAGTGTAGCCTATGGACCGCCGCATAAAGGCAGGACCATTTTGGGCGTCTGCATTCACAGCGTTGGTAAGACGCGACGCGGATTCCGCGATGGGCCCTGGAGCACGGCCCAGGAGAGCCAGAGCTTCAAGTGCATCCTCTTCCACTAGTGGACTCGAAGCTTTCTTGGTAGGCATCGTATGCGAAGCCTTGTTACCCCAAAGTCTGAATTCCGTGCCTAGCGGCGCGAGGTTCGACGTTGCGCGGGCATGCGCATATGCTGATCGGTGTGGAGCTTCAGGCCTCTGCTTGTGACGGTGAGGCGCAGCGACTCGAGGGTAAGCAAAAATGATGTGAATCGCGGCATGCGGCAAGATACAATAACGCCACGTCTGGCTGTTGGCATACAGGCGTTTGCTCGCGATTTCAGGCCCTCCCCGCCGACTGGGTGTTGAATAGCGCACTCATGGCGAAACCCCCTCCATCCGCAGCCGTGCGTTTTCTTCACGCTGCCGTGCCAAGTCATAAAGGCCCTCATATGGATGCCGAACACCAGGGATGGGATGGAGGTCGGTGTGCCTGAGACCCCTCAAATACCCCGGCGACAACCGCATAATGACCGACTGTTTGCGTCTGGTCTGGGTGGCCTCTTTTTGGGGCGAGCCATGCACCCATGCGTAGCTGGGGAGGTTTGGTAGTGTAAATTGGCGGTGCCTTCGCCCCATCCGCCGTCCCCTGCAGTCAGGTGCAGTCCTAGGCAGTCCTGAGCACATCCCTGCCTTCGCGTACTTTCGCTTTCTTTTGCACCTTCCTGCTCAGCATACTTCTCTTCTGTGCCTGCCTCCTGCTACCTAGCCACATATGCCACCAGCAAGGGCCTGGGGCGTAACCAAGCAAGGCAATGTTCCCAAAATCCAGGCGGGTCAGGGGAAGCACTGGTCTGAATTTCCGGCCAAACAATGCGGCTGCCGCCGGAGGTCACACTAATGCAAGCGGCCGGCATGTGTCGGGTTCCTGTTGGTCAGCAACGTCAGCACTCCCGTGTATCGGAGGCCGCGTCGGAGCACTGTTGCGGCAGCTGCGGTAGCTTGTCAAGGCGCTTGAGTCTCCGGAGCCGGCGCAGGGTCGGAGGATGAGTCCGAATGGCCGGGGCGGGCCCTCAGCTGGCGGCGCCGCCGCCGGTGCCACCGCCGGGCCGTGGCCGAGCGGCAGCGGCAGCGGCAGGAGGGTGTGTGGCGGCGGCAGCAAGCGGCCGACGAGCTCAGCCTCAGCTGGCGGCCTGGCCGGCGGTGCCAAGCGGCAGCGTAACGGTGTTGGGGGCTGAGTTGGCAGCGAGGGCGGGCCCTGCATCTTGGCTGGCCGTGCCTGGGCGGCTGGGTGGCTGCTGCTTGCGATAGCTGCAGCTCTCCGTGCTAGCGCGAGGCCGGTAGGCGGGGTGCCAGGCTGCCAGCCACTCCTTTGACGCAAATGTGCCCCGGCCATGTCCAGGTGAAGGGACCAGGGGTTGTGTCCCAAACAAGTACGGCGCTGCGTGAGGGGCATGCCGGCCACACACCCACATACCGGTACAGGGGCTCCGTGAGGGGCATCATTCGTGTTAAGACGCCGTACCGGATGACGTCCGTCCACCACCTGCGCCGCAGCGTGCGCGTGGCAACGGCGGCGGTGCTGACGGCCTCCAGACTAAGCAGCTCATGTTACAGGACATGCAATGCCATCGACACACAGCAATCCGCACCACAGGCGGCTGAAGCCGGGACGCCCCAAGACACACCCCCGCGCCAAGAGCGTTGGCTCGCCGCGTGCGGCATGGTCGCGTGGGACTAGCGCATTATTCCCCAGCGGGTGGACAGAGCCCTCAGCTGCGCGCGCGCGCCGGCGCCTCCCCCAACACGCTCCGTCACGCACCCTGCCGTCAGCCGCCGCCAGTCATCGTGTTCAGTTCTCGCTACGGCACCTCAGTGACCCCGACCGCGCCACACACACGCCCTGCACGGCCGACGCGCCACTCAACCCTTAGCTGTGCTGTGCCGTGTGTGGGGTTCCGTTTTCACCTAACACTTGAACACACGCCCGGAGCGCCGCTCGTCTACGTCGTCGCCCCTCTCGCCCGCCACAACTGTGCCCGCCACATCCGTCTCACGGCTTCCAACCGCTCATTCGTCCGCCCCGCCCCACATCTACCCGCCCGCTACCCCGCCCACTCATACTCTCCCGCCCAGCGTCGCCCCGCAGCAGACTTCATACTCGCAGGTGTCTCCAGCCTGCAGCCTGCGCCGCTGATCCGTGCCGGGCCGCCCGCTGTGCGCCTCCTCCTCAGCCGCGGCCCCTCATGCAGCCCCGCCTCCGGGCGCTACTGCTGGATGATGCGGCTGCGGTAGCGCTCCACGTTGTTCTTGGTCAGCACCGTCAGCGCCTCAGCCGTCAGCGGCTGCTTGGTGAAGGGGCAGCGGCCCTGCGGCGGCAGGGGAGGCGAAGGCACACGCGGGGCATGCGGCGCCATGGCAGGGGTCAGCCCAGGACCCGCCCGCTCGCTTGCCCGCATGAACACACCTTACACCTTCCTTCTTGCTGCCCCCGGTCCCTCGCTCCCCTCTTCCGCCCTCTCCACCAATCTACCCCCGCGCCCGCACCTGCTCCGCCAGCACCGCGCGCCAGGTGGCAATGCCCATGACGTGGCCGGAGGGCGAGATGGCGGGGTTGACCACAGGCTCCAGCGTGATGGGGTCGATGAAGCCCGGCAGCGGGTGCTCCGCGGCGGCGGCGCTCAGCAGCGCGCCCACGTCGTCGCCCGCGTCCACGCAGCGCTTGCGGTACCGCTCGCCGCGCGTCACGGCCGACCACCTGGCGGCGGCACGGGGCGCGGGAGTGAGGGCAGGTTGGGGGAACGAGCAGCGGCAGCGACCAGCCCTTGCCCTTGCAGCCGGTGCACGCCGGACGAAGGCTGCGGCCTAGGGATGAAGGCTGCGGCCTAGGCATGAGGGTTGCAGGGTTGCAAGTGATTTGCGCACCCACGGCGCACCTGTTGCCCGCGTACGCCTCCTCGCCCTCGCCCTCCTCCTCGCCCTCGGCCTGCGGCGGCGGCTCCTCCTCGTCGCCGCTGCCGCGGCGCCCACCGCCGCGGCGCGCGCGCCCGCCGCCGCCGGTGCTGTTGCGCGGCGCGCGCGGCGCCCGCGCTGGCGCGCCTGCATCGCCCGCTCCGGCCGCCGCGGCCTTGGGCGCGCGCGCGGGCGGCGCCTGGCCCTCTCGCACCGCCTCGCGGTCCACCTTGCCGTGCCTGGCGACGGAGCGGACAGGGGCCACCAGCGAGTCAGCTGGCCTGCCCTGCTGGCCTGACCTGCAGCCCTGCCTGACCTGCACGCCTCTGCGCCCTTGCCTGCCCTGCAGCGGGCTGGGTGCCCTCCCCTCCCAGCCTGCGCTTCCCCCCACGCCCTGGCTTTCTCTGCCAGCCCGCGCCCTCCTCCCGTCCCCGCCCACGCCTGCCCCACGGCGCACCAGTACGCGGTGCACTGGCGGTCCACGTCCAGCGCCTCGATGGCGGACGCGATCTCGGGCTGGTTGAGCCCAAAGTACTCGGGGCCCGCGATGGCGGTCTTGGGCGGCGGCGGCAGCGGCTCGCCGGCAGCGCGGCGGGCCTCGATCTCCGCGTTGATGCGCTTGAGCACCTGGGGTTGGGGAAGGCCGGGGGCCACGAGGGGTGGCGGCACATGAAAGGGATCGGCACGTGGTAGGGGGCCGGTGCCGCGCCCAGAGCTGCACTCTCCCTTGCGCGGCCCCCGCCCGCACCCCTCGTCTGCCGACCCGGGTCGCCCCCGCCCCCGGCCGCACCCCGGTCCAGCAGCCGGTGCAGCTCTTGGCCACCAGCGGCTCGTCGGGGCGGTCAGCGGCGGTGACGATGTAGGTGGGCGCGGGCCAGTACTGGCCACCCTCGCCCACAATCTCGCACGTGTGCGCCGTGAGCGAGTCCAGGTCTACGCTGGAGCGAAAGAGCGTCTGAGCGGAGAAGCCCGCGGGGAAGATGTAGCCTGCGGGACCAGCGCCCGGGGCAGGCAGGCGCCCGGGGGTCAGCGGTGGGTGCGGCCAGCGGCCAGCGGCCGTCTCGGGCTGCTGTGAAGTGATGGCGCGGAAGAGCCGCCGACGCAAAGACGCACCTGCGTTGAACCAGCCGGCGCGCGGCACCAGGCGGCCCACCGACAGCAGGTCCGCCCGCTTGACGCCCTTTTGCTTGACGCGGCCGCGGCACGTGTGGCCGCTCGCGCTGATGGCGCCGGCGCCGCGCCCGCCGCGGCCACCGCCACCGCCTACGAAGGGGCATCATCGGTGAGGGGGCGGATGTGCGAGGGGTGGAGTTGGGGTCAGAGCTACCGATGGGATGGTGCGTACCGACGACCGAGGGCTCCTGGGGCTGCTGAAAGAGCATATGAGCACTCGAGCGGCGGGCGCATGGCGGTCGTCGGCGTCGTGAACCGCACCTCGGCCGCGCTTGGCCTTGGCCTGCGTCCTGCCGCCCTTGCGGCCGCCCTCGTCCTCAGTCTCCGTCGCCTCCGAGTCGCCCTCGCCGCGGCCCGAGGAACCCGCCGCGACAGGCGCTGCCGGCGCTGGCGCCGGTGCCGCGGCAGGCACTGCGGCCTCGGCCGCCGGCTCTTGCGAGACGCCTCGCCGGCCGCGGGCGATGGGCGCAGCGGCGCTGGTGGCACGCTTGCGGGGCCGCCGCCGCGCCGGTGCGGAGCCTGCGCGGAGCAGGAGACGGCCGGGGCAAGGAGTCAGGAACGGGCGCCCCTTGCAGCATTCACTACAAAGCGGCAACACCAGAGACCGCAGCGTCCAAGGCCAGCTGCTGGCAGCCAGCAGCAAGCACATCTCGCCCCACCTTGCGCAACACGCCCGCGCTCACCTGCGCGCCGCTTCCGGCCCCTGCCAACGGGGCTCTCGTCCTCGGTCTCGAAGTCCGCCTCAGAGCCGCTGCCGCTACCGCTCGACGCCTCCTGCGCGGCCTCCGCGTCAAAGTCCGAGCTGGCTCCGTCCGTGCCCTCCTCCTCGCCGCCGCTGGCCTCGCCATCGCTGACACGGCGCTGCGCCGCACGCATCGCAGCCATCTCGACCGCCACACGCCGGGCGCGCGCCCTCGCGCCGGCACCGCCCTTGGCCCCAGCCTCCGCCTGCGGCTCCGAGGCCGCCGGCGCCGAGTCCACGGCGCCTACGACCGCCGCGACCGGCTTGGCGCAGTGCTGCCGCTTGACCGCGCGCTGCGCCCGGGGCGAGGTTGCAGCGCCGTGCAGCTGGTCGTGCGCCGTGACCGTGGTCGCGGTGGTTGCGGTGGCGCGGATGTGGGCCAGGTCGTGCTCCATTGGGTCGCCGCCGCTGCTGCCGGCGCTGGGCTGCAGCACGCGCGGGCTGTTGACCTCCTCCTCCTCCGCCTCGCCGGCCGCGGCGCGCACCTGCGCGGTGACAGCGGCCGCGGCGGTGGCGGGCATCGACGACGGCCCCGAGGTTGGCGGCTGCGGGGGCCCGGCGGCGGCGCCCCTGGCTGCCGCTGCGGCGGCCTCCTGCAGGCGGGCCAGCTCGGGCAGGCCCGCCAGCTGGGCGGCGGCCGAGGGCTGCGCGGGCACCAGCCGGAACATGAACCTGGAGGGGAGGGGAGAGGCAGGCGAGGGGTCGGGAGAGGCGGCAGCGGCCGAGTGAGGAGAGGCGGCGTTGCAGGGTGGCCAAGAGCCCCCGTGTGCCAAGCGTGCGAAGGCCGCGCGGGCAGGAGCCGCCGACGGCTCCCCTCAGCCCTCAACCTACTTGGGTGACTGGCCGGGCGCCACCTGCGCCGCGGGGCCGGCGCCCACATCCGCCTGCGGCAGGGGGCGCAACCGAGGGGGCGCAACTTGCAGGCACCACCTTGTCAATGGGCAAGGCGTGAGGCAGGAGCACCCGATCCGCAGCTCTGCGGTTATCGCAGCTCTGCCGTAGCTCCCCATCTGCCCGCCCACGCCTACCTGGCCGTCCTCGGCCTGCTGCCTGCGCGGCTGAGGCAGCGGGCTCAGCACGGGCGCCACCTCGTCCTCGTACTGCAGCTCGCCGTCTGACATGTCTGGGGCACAGCGAGGCGGTAAATTGGGTGCAGCAGGCGGGGGTGCGCAACTGGTCATGACTCGTAAAAGGCACACGCGCCACAGGGCCAGGTAGCACCGAGCACATGGCGGCCACCTGCTGCCGACCGCAGCACCCCGGGGTCTGCTGCCTCACCAGCCGAGTTGGCGTTCCCCTCATGCTCCTCGCTGCCCTCCTGCTCGTCGGGCTCGCCCTCCTCGCCGCCCTCCGTCGCGATGCCCTCCTCGTCGGCGACACCGGGCTCGGCCTCCGCCATCTCGTCATCCACCGCTGCGCCGGCGGCCTCCACATCATCGGCGAAGGCGCCGGCCGCGTCAATTGCCTGAGAGGTCCGGGGGAAAAGGGGCTTACACCACATTGCCGAGCTGGTCCCCGACAGGCTAGGGCCCTAGGAGCGGAGTGACACCTGGCAAGGCCTGCGTTCCGTAATGCGGCCGGCTGTGGGCACGGGCGAGCGAGGCGCACCTGGGCGGAGCCGGACGCAGCGCGGGCCGCAGCTGTGGCCCCAGCGCCGCCCGCGGCCTGCATGGGCGCAAACGACGCACGACAGGGCGTCAGGCGGAGCAGGTTTGTGCGCGCATATTCTCCGACGCCCCTCACGCGTGGGAGTGCGCACGCGTGCCAGCCGCGAACGCACTTCCCGGTCCCGCGGCTGCGCTGCACGCACCTGCGCCTTTCGGGCCGCCGCGGGCTGCTGGCGGCTCATGGCGTTGAGCTGGTGGTGGCCCAGCCGCCCTTTGAAGCGGCCCACGAACACGGCGCCGACCTGCAGCCGGGAGCGGCAACGGGGCAGGGGCGTTGCGAAAGCGGCAGGGAGTCTGGGACTGCGGTGTAAGGCCAAGGAGCGGGGCCATGAGCTGGCGTGATGTAGCGCAGGCGGGGACAGCGGGTGGTGGCGGGTTGTGGTAGGGTGCATGCGCGCCTACCTGGTTGGGGTCGACCAGCTTGGGGCGGGGCCCCACCGCGGGGGCCCGGCTGACCCCAGCGCGGCGCCGCTCCACCTTGGGCGCTGCAAGCAAGGGATTACATATCGCGCAGTGTGCGTTGTCCCCGTATGTATCCCAGTGGTCTGCACCCGAGGAAACTCCCGGTGCAGGCTCTGCGCACCCACGGCCTTGCCCCCGGTCTGCCGGCGGCCCCGGATACCTGGTGCTTGCTCGACTGGCTCAGGACCGGCATGCACGCGCTGCATGAAGACGGCGTCGGAGCTGACGCGCATGGCGGCCTCGTCCTCCCTGCGAGCAAGCCGTCCAGTCAGCATGCCGGTACAGCGGCACAACCCGCAAGCCGTGGCCCCACACCTACTTCCACTTGCAGAGCTCAAGTGCGCGCTGCGCTGTCTCATCGTCTAGGTCTGGGCACACCTCGCGAAGGTCACGGACCTGCAGGAGCGTAGAGCACTAGGTAAGTGAGCTCGCCGAACAAGGGTACGCACAGGGCGCGGGGGCGGGGGGCCTGGCTGGCGGCCTACCCTCCTGCCCACCTTGCGCTGCTTCTCCCTGCGCTCGTACTCCTGGAACATCTTCCGCTGAAGCTCCACCTGCAGGCACGTGGTTGCACAGTCAGCGCCTGCGCCTGCGATGCGAGCTGTTCCAAAGTTCCGCGCACCCGCTTCTGGATGATGCTCTGCTCATCCTCCGTCAGCTGGCGTTCATCTAGTTGCTTGAACAGGTTGTCGGTCCTGCAGGAAGGTCGAGGCAAGCCGTTCGCGGCGTATTTTGTGAACAGAGCTCGGGCCCCGACGAGCAGGTAGGATGACGCGCGCACCTGCGCCGCTCTATGCCATTGTCGCCATCGTTGAAGAGATCTACCAGGTTGACTCCTTGCTCACGGGCAGCCGCGGTCGCCTCCCCCGAGGCCATTTTTCTTGTCTGTTCAGAACCAGGAGCTGTCATGACGATGTGCTTGCCATCCAAAGTGTCGCGTAGGATGCTCAAGGTGCGCCGAGGTGCAGGTTGAGCCCGGCTGTCGCTTGAAGTCCGGTTTGATGCAGCGCGCAGTTCAGGGCCTGGGGGCTCACGCACTATATAATAAATTGAATTGACAAGGTTTGAAGAAGGCGGGGGCAAGAAAGGCGCTCGCTGCGCCATCGGCTCCATGGCGCATGCCCGCGAGAATCGAGGTTTGCTCCGGGACAGGCCCAACGCATTCACCACCAGCACAAACACCAGCACATTACTTGTTGGACAGCACTACGCTTAGCTGCAACTTGGAGCCGCGAAGCTTGTTCGACGTTTCTTGGCATCCGCACAACACAAGGCGCAAACATCCTACGCTGATGGCTTGCAAGCCCACGCACAAGACGGGTGAATTCCTAAGGCCGACGGAGGACTCTCCAGCACACCCTGTTCACTTTTATTCTGCTGAGAAGCAATCCTTCAAGCCTGGTTGGAACACCAAGAGGCCGCAAGCGGCCATCGGACAGGAGACGGAGCGTAAAGCTTTTGAAACTGTGAAGGCCGAGCGGCAAGCCACCACATCAGAGCTGCGTGGCCAGCGGCTGCGTGAAGTGTAGGTGTGGGTGCACAGGGGCTTAGAGGCATGGGATGCGAGCAGCGGGGCCACAGGGGTTGACGTTTGAGAGTTGGTTGGGAGGGCCACACTACATTGTTGCACTGACGCCCCACGCACCTCCCCACTGTGCCGACTCCTGTACAGCCAAGCGTCAAAATTCAACCCAATTTCGCACACTGTGCCGGGGCCCGACGGGGCGTGGGTGCCCGCCACGGACCCCTGGCAGCACCAACGCGTAGGCATCCGAGCGCAGGTGAGGACCAGTCAGACATCACAGGCGGGCCCCCGCCGCGCCCGGCTGCCTCCTCATCCCACCCGCCACGCCCCGAGCCCTTTAGATGCACGGAACAGGCTCACGCCCGAGTGCTGTCAAGTCCGGCTGCCGCAGTCGTGCTCTCGACGCCGCCAAACATGCTGCCGCCTTGCTGCGCTGGCTGGCCGCCGCAGGACCCCCGGTCTGCAGCTGCGGATACGCTCCGGCAGCAGGCGGACAACACGCGGCGCGGTGTGGCGGTCACGGAGATGCGCCGGGAGCGGATAGCTAACGGAGGTGCGCATGGGAGGTGCAAGTTGGGCCAGGCGGCCCTGAGGCCGGAGGTTGCGGCCCCCAGGCCTGGTCGCACCATCAGCAGAGGGAGCTGGCCGCCTGCGGGGGCTGGTGCCGGGCCGCTGCATTAGGCTGGGGATGGGCCACGCCAAGCGCTTGCTGGCGACAATTGCCGCTGACAGTTCCATCACGTGTGTCCGGCTCTGCAGGCGTGTCCCAGCACCCGGGCGGGACGATGAAGGACATCCTGACGTGGGCCGGCAACTAACCGGCAGGATAGGCTCAACCTGACGGCTTGCAGAGCTAGCACCGCTGTACACCCCATTCATCTCGGGCGCAGCAATGCGCTGCCGTGTGCTTTCATATGGCTTCGGATGGTGCTTTGGACAGTTGTGTGTGCACTACCCCTGTGCACACACGATCCGTGGTATAAGAGTGGCTGTGTTGTTTTGGTGAACTGTGTTTGTCGGAGCGCAGTTGAGGATGTGATGGCAGGCGAGAGCTTGCATCGGCGCCCCCGAGCGCGGAACGGGCACCAGCAAGTGGCATGTAGGATGATAGGCGGCCAGA
This sequence comes from Chlamydomonas sphaeroides, assembly GCA_001662425.1. Lineage (NCBI taxonomy): Eukaryota > Viridiplantae > Chlorophyta > Chlorophyceae > Chlamydomonadales > Chlamydomonadaceae > Chlamydomonas > Chlamydomonas sphaeroides. Next base: position 34,097 of record BDDC01000739.1, read on the forward strand.
GAGGCGCTGGTTGTGCGTGATCTGGGGTAGGCCTTGGAGGTGCAGGCAAGGCCAGGGCCTAGTAGGATGAGCGGGGCCCGTGCAACGCGCCGGTAGGATGCTACTGGTGGCAGGGGTTTCGGCCTCGGCGCGGCGAGACTCCTTTGCGCGCGGCGCCGTACGCTGCAAGCGGCCCATGAGCACAAATGGGAACAGGAGACGGTAGCAGCTAGCGCGAACGGAGCAGTGCGGTGGCCCACCACGGCGCGACCGCGGTGGCTTTGTAATGCGGAGATTGCCCCCACGTGCACACCCAAAGCTGCACCCGACCGAGCCTCAGGGCAGCCTCCACTGGCTAAGACTCAATTTACTCCGTCCCACCTCAGGTCTTCTGCGCGCACTTCAGCTGGATACCAAGCCCTCAGCTTCTGGAGTAGTCGACTGCGCTTGTTACACAACCGGCGTTTACGTACCGTATGCCCGACTCCCGCTCCCTTGAAACCGCCCTTGATGGCACCCCTTCCTCAGGCCCTTCGCACCTCTCAGCCTCCTCCCTGCCGACTGCCCGTGCCGCACCCTTGCGGGCCGAATCCGCGACCCAAACACAAGCACCGGGCGTCGCTCACGACCTCTACCTAAATATAGCAAGATCAATCCTAATGCCCCGATTGAATACACCGCGGCCTCACAGAACACATACAAGTCTTGGGCTGACCTCTCTCCGCCGCCTCCTGCCTGCCTCGACGGCAGCCATATAACGTCACAGCCCAGCAAAGTCCGCGCGCTCGCGTGGTGCCCACCGCGTGGGTGGCGCTTTTCAGGTGGGTCGCTAGGGGATCCCCCGCCGCGGCGTCAACACCGCGCCGCACTGCACTGCACCTTTCGACTGCACAACAGGGATTCGGGCGCCGCAGCGCCTGCGGCGCGCGCGGCGCCCCGGCGGCACCTCCTCTCGAGGGCAGCAGGCCCTGCTCGGGGGCAATCCCGGCCTCCGCTAGGGGGCATAACAGCAACACGAACAACATGCATGCCCGCGCCCCTTATCCTGCTAGTGCGTGGCTGCAACCACCGCCTGCGACTTCACGATCCCGGCCACGCCAGTGCGATGCCACCTACTGCAGACAGCATAAATCACTAACTCGCGCTAGCGGCACACACGAGCCCTCGACGCCCCTCGGTGCGTGGGCTCAGTAGCCCATGGCGTAGCCCTTGGGCAGCTTGGGCACCATGCCCGCAGCGCCAGCCAGGTAGTGGCCCATGAGGGCGTGCGCAGGCACCGCGTTGCCGTGGGCCTGCGCCGCGTTACCGTGGCCGTTGTGGTGGTGGTAGCTGCCGTGGCCGTGGCCGCCGCCGCTGCCGCCGTGCATGTGACCCGAGGGCTTGCGGCCCTGTGCGTTGTAGCTGGGGCCGGTGCTGGGGCCGCTCGTCTTGAGGGCGCCGATGAGGTTGTTGATTATCTGACAGCGGGCAGGAGGGGAGGGGCAACATCGGTGTGCGGTGAGTGTGTGAAACAGGAACAGTGCCGACGAAAACAAGGCTCGGGTCATGACAGACTGGGGTGCAGGGTGTGCAACAATCTGGGACTGCAGCTGGTTCAGCACAGCGCCAGCCCCGGCGGCCCACCTCCAGGTCACGCATGAGCTTCTCGTCCACCAGGCCGTCATCGCGCTTTTGGTTGAGCTGCTGGATGAGGGCCGTGATGTCCGCGTCAGAGGCCGAGCCCGACGCCAGCGCCGCCGCGGCCGCGGCAGCCGCAGACGAGCTGACTGCGCTGGCCGCGCCGCCAGCCGAGGAGGTCTTGGTCACGCTGCCAGCAGACGGCGGCGAGGGGCGAGCGCCAATCGATCGCGACTGCTGGGCAGGCGGCGGGGTCATCTCGCCCGCGGCCAGGGCCTCGCCCGCGGCCAGCGGCGAGGCCTTGCCCGACGACGGCGTGGCCGTGGCCTGGCCGGTCATGCTGCTGGCGTGGCTGGCGCCGCCGCCGCTGACCGCCTCGCAAACCGAGCTGGCATTGGAGGAGCCGGGCGAGCGGCGGCTCGAGGCGCCCGTGGCGCCCACGTGGCTGGCCAGCAGCTCGTCGCCCCTGGCAGCAGCCACCGCCGGGGCCGCCATGGCCGGAGACATGACGAGCACCGGGGCCTCCATCACGGCGGCAGCGTCGGGCGCGGGAGCAGGCGCCGCCTCGCCGCCGGCGCTAGTGGCCGAGCCGCCGGCCGAGAAGGCGGGGCGCGACGGGCTGTCGCCCTCAACGTCGCTCACGTCGCCCTCATCGCTGTCGTATCCACCCGACGGCAGGTCGCTGCCGTCCTCGCCCTCGCCGATGGTGCGCGCCACCAGCAGCTTGCCCGCCTCCAGCAACCCGCGGATGGCCCGCTCCTTGGCGCGGCGCAGCGTGCGCCGCTGCCGGGCATTGAGGCGCGCCTGGCCGTCGCCGCCAGGAGTGCCCGTGCCCGAACCGGCGCCGCTTGAGCCGCCGTTGGCGGCGTTGTGGTTGCGGCGGGGCCGCGGGCCCATGGTCTGCATGCCAGACATGCCCATGCCCATGCCGTGGCCGTGCATGCCCGAGTGGCCGCCGTGCGAGTGCCCCAGCGCGCCCGACAGCAGCGCCGGGTTGACGAGCATGCCGCCCTGCTGCATGAGCGATTGCTGCTGCATGTCCGCCACCGCCGCCGCGGCGGCCGCGGCGCGCAGGTTCTGCTGCGCGATGATTGAGCCCTGCAGCGCCTGAAGCTGCGCCAGGTGCTCCGCGGCGCCCATGGCCGCCATGTAGTCGCCCGTGTCCATCTGCTGCGTGGGCATGTAGACGTGGTGCATGCCATGCGGCGCGCCGGCCGCCGCCGCCAGCTGCTGCAGCATTGCAGCCTGCAGCAGGCCCGGCTGCCGCTGCTGCGCGGCCGCCGCCGCCATCGCGTGGCCGTACTGGTCGCCGTGGGCGTGGCCCATCATGCCGCCCATCATCTGCGGCGAGTGCGCATAGAGGCGCTGCATGTTGCCGGGCCACATCTGGGGCGAGCCGATGCCGGTGTTGGGGTCGTAGAAGCCGCCCCAGCCGGCGGCCGCCATGGGCAGGTGCATGGCGGCGTGGCCGCCGTAGTGGTTGCCGTAGACGGGCACGTCAACGTCGCCGGCCGAGATGGCCACGCCGTCGGCGTCCAGGGCTGACACCGAGCTGGGGCCCGAGTTCTCATCGGAGAGGCCCACACCTGGGCTGACGCCCAGCACCGCGGCGGCGGCGGCCGGCAGGCCAATGCCCGAGCACGAGGTACGGGCCGAGGCGCTGGCCACGGCTGCGGCATTGCCCGGCATCGAGGTGCGCGGCGGCGGGGTCATGGCGCCCAGGCCGGAGAAGGAGGTGCGGGGCGTAGGGTCCGCCGACATGCTGACGGCGGCGGCTGCAGCCGCCACGACGGCGGCAGCGGCAGCGGCGGTTGCGGGGTTCAGAGGCTCGCGGCCGGACGCCGAGGCGGCGGCGACGGCTCGTGCCGCCGGCGAGCTGTAAGCGGGCGCGGCGGGCTCTGGTGAAACCGGCGCGCCAGGGCCCTGCATTGATGATGTCGGCGGAGACATAGTGTTGCCGTTAGCGGCGGCGCGCTCGTCATGGCCCATCTCGTAGTGGCCGCTGGGCTCGGGGCCGCTGTGGTAGGCCTGCAGCAGGGACTTGTTGGCGTTGGCTCGGTTCGCGGCGGCGCCGGTGGGGCCCGAGGTCATGGAGCCCCCGCTGCGGCCAAGTAGCGAGGCGACGGGCGGAACGGGGCCCATGACGCCGGTGGGCCCACCGTTGCCAGAAGATTTGCGCGGGCCGGGCTTGAGCGGCGAGGGCTGGTAGGTACGGCCCTTGTCGCCGGGCCCGCTGTTGCGCTGCTGCTTGGCCACTGGCGGCATCTGCATGGGGCCGCCGTACGGCCCAGCGACCATGCCACCAGGGGCACCGAAGGCGTTGAAGCCGTTGAAGAGGGGGTGGAAGTAGGCGTTTGGCCCATCAGAAGGGCACTGACCCTGAGGCGCGCCCGACACGGAGCCGGTGCGCAGTCCAGCGGGCCCACCAGGGCCCGGCGGTGGCGCGAAGGGTCCAGGTGGCGCATGCTGGGCGAAGGGCGTCTGGGGGAACATCATGGCTGCATGGACAGGGTGGACAATTGCACGAGTGAGCGACAGTGAGGGAGTGCCCAGCAACACAGACTGCGGATATGGCGCGACAGGCCAATGCGTGCCCGGTGAGCCCACGCTTACCTGTCGGCGTGCTGACGGGGCTGCCCATCAGGGGTGTCAAACCGCCACGCGGGCTGTCTGGCGCCCCAGACAGCATCACGGGGAACATGACGTAGCCCGGCGCGTTGGTGTATGCCATGGTCATGGGCACGGCAACCGGCGACGATGGGCAGCGAGCGCTCTCAATACCGCCAGCGTGCGGGTTGCCGTACGACTTCTGCACGCACAGGATGACAAGGGGCAAGCTCAGATGCCACGGATGGGTTACACGCCGTTCGAAATAACGGCAAAACCATGACACGTGTCCATGCCGAGCTGAGATACACGCCAGGAACACGGCCAATCGACGGCGAAGGTGCGGCACGCAGCACATGTTGGTAAAGTGCCACGCGTGCAGGCAGGGTCAGGCAGCGCATTAGCGCTGAGCCACCACCTACAATACACACGCACAACCCACCGGGCTATCTGGAAACGGATGGTATGCCTGGCCGCTAGAGTAGGAATTCCGCCACAGCCACGAAGCAGGCCCGTGACCGCCTGCGGGCAAAGTGAGACGTGGCTCGTCAGGCGGGTATTGGACAAGCGCAGTTGGCCGTGCCTCAAACAGAAGGCCAACGTTCCAGCGGGTTGCCTTGATAATCTTGCATCTAGATCAAGCGTGAAGAGGTGCCGCAGTTGTGCGCGCGCGAACGCGGGACTGTCCTCTAACGTCAAATCGGCGGGAAAACGAGTCGCTCGAACCCCCCGCGCTGAAGCTGCCCGTGCGGCAGGTAGCGCTCCCAGCGCAGCATCAGCAAGCAGCGAAGAGCGCTAGCTGGGCTTCCTTTCGGCAAAGCAACGAAGCAGGCACAACAGTTCTCAAGGATGCCGCCCGTGCCGCAGCGCTTGGCTACCTCGTCTAACTAGCGTCTGGGCAGGATCGCACAGCAGCTACATACGCTCACCTCCACTGGCGTCGACGGAGCGCCGAGGTGTCCTCAAAGCTTCGTCTCCTCTGTCTCCGTGGCGCGAGGTCTTCACCTTCAGCTGTTTATACTGGTCGTTAGCGTGGGGACCCTGTGTGCAGGAAGGCGATACAGTTTCAAGGGGGAGCCGAAGCGCGCCGTTTGGCCCCGCGCTCGTCGGCCCATGTTCAAGTGCAATTGCCATGGGCCCACGCTCTTGCCAACCCATGCAAAAGACGAAGACAGCCTTTATTCTTCAATGCAAACGAAGGTAGCTGAGGCGCGCGGCGCGGCAAGCTAGCCCCGCCGGCCCCACCCTACGCCCACGGTGATGCACACGGTGCGTGCTGGGTGAACGTAAATAATCCTAGAGTAATGGGAAGCGTACCTGGCCACGAGCAGGTCCAGTGAGATGCTGCCCATTGCCCGGTGCACCTGGACCTTCCATCGAGCCGGCCTCACGCGCAAGTGCACTGCTGCACTGTGACGTAAAAAGTCTGCGCCTCTATGTTGTGACTGTCCGTCTGCAGCTTCCACAGCCTGTTTGCCTGTGCTATGCAGCCATCCGCGGAGCGTTTGCAGCTGCGCGTACGCGTGTAACCCGAGAATATATAGAAGTCCTGGTGCTGGCTCACTTGGCTCCGTTGCGGCCCTTCCCAGCGTGGTCCACGCGTGGCTCAGTGTGTAACTCGGTTGGCTACCAAGTAGAGTATTACAGTATTTATCTAGACTGTGAAAGCGGGTGTAGAAACTATGTTCGAGAGATACTGACCAAGGCGACGGCCGCGCCGTGTCACCTTCCCAGGCCTTCCCCCGCCCCTGTCCCCTTTGCCCTCTTCGTCACTCCGCCCCACGCACCTCGCCCAACTGCCGCAACATGGCCCAAATGCCGCGACATGACCCATTGCCGCAATATGCGAGCCGTGACATAGTACCGTTCCTGGAGGCTTGGCTTTACTCGGGTGTCACGTTTCCCTTGTGTCCGCGTTCGTCGTGTCAAGCGCGACTCCTCCTGTGCCTAGCCTAGGTCCGCAACGCAAATTGTCGGTGAGAGAGAGACAAGATGCACCAGCCCCGTCGTCCGTCTGGGGTTCGCCGGGCATCTCCGCCAACTGGGCCAAGGCGTCATCAGGACACGGGTGTGTGGGTCTGTTTTCTATGAGTTATAACAAGCTAGAACGAGTTACTAAGGAGGTAATCAAACCTGTCCCAGCTGCTCAGGGGTGCATGGCTCGCCCCCCAAAGAGGCCACCCAGACCAGACGCATACCGTCTGCCATAAGGCGGTCATAGCTGGGACTATTTCAGGGGTCCCGGGCACAACAAATCTCCGTGCCCTCACCCCACGGGCCGGACTTCGCCGCCCAAACTGCCACAGCAGCAGGACCGCATATCTTACCGCACGCCGCCGCTGCTGCCGCTGACACTGTGTCGCGGCCGCTTGCGGCGGCCGCTACCGTCCCCTCCGCGTCCGCCGCCCGGCCCATCGCCGCCGCCAAGGCGGAAGCAGGCCAGGCGCTCAGCACCGGGCAGCCGGAGGCACAGCTGCAGCCGGAGGCACAGCTGCAGCCGAAATCTGTCACCTGGTGATTTAGGACAAGTCAAGATCAGAGCTGATGATCTGCCGGTTCAGGCGTCTGGGGTTCAGGCGTCTGGCATGAAAGCGTGTATGTCTACTAAAAGGGGAGCCGGAGGTGCTTGCTCTAGGCCTCACGGAGTGTGCGCGGCCCCTGCCCCACGCCCCAGGTCTGCAACAACTGCGGGTGCGGCCAGCTGCCTGCGAGGATGTTGCCTGGGGCGCGGCGTGCGCATTGCGTGCAAGTCTGCCAAGGCTGCGGCACGACATGGAGTGATTGTCGCGGGGCTATGGGTGGATGTATGGGCGGCCGGGTGAACGGGTGACACAAGCAGCGGGGCTAAACACCGGCAGCTAACAGCATGCTCCTGCCCATCCCCCTCCTCCACAAGACCGTGACCTCAACGCCGCTCTGAACATGCTGCTGTTGCTGCTGCTGTGCCTCCAGCTGCTCGGGGCTGAGCGCCCGGCCTGCTTCCGCCGTGGCGGTAGCGATGGGCCGGGCGGCGATGGGCCGGGCGGCGGAGGCGGAGGGGGTGGTAGCGGC
>BDDC01000740.1:0-10935 GCA_001662425.1 Chlamydomonas sphaeroides
GGGGGGGTGGTGCGGGGGGGGGTGCGGGGTGGTGGTGCGGGGGTGGTGCGGGGTGGTGGTGCGGGGTGGTGGTGCGGGGGGGTGGGGGCAGGCCGTCGCGGCACTCGCAGCTGCGCAGCCGTCCGCTGGCGACGCGCCGCTGCCGCCGGGGCGGCCGGGGCAGGCCGGGGCCTGGCCAGGCCGACGTGGCCCCCCACCCGGCCGGTCACCCACCACCCGCTCTGGCCGCGCACCCGGGATGCGGCGCAGGCGCCAGCGGGCCGCGGGGTCCACGAGCACCACCACCTGCGGCAGCGCCAGGGGTGAGGGAGGGGTGGGGCGAGGGCGTGTCTCGCGCGCTCGCCGCGAAGGGGGCCGGAGGTAGGGGGCGAGCAGACCTTGGCGCGCTCGCGCCTCACCGCGAGCGCGAGCAGCGCTGCGCCCAGCAGCGCCGCCAGCAGCGTCGAGCTCGAAAAGGCCAGCGGCGGCGGCAGCGCGGCCGGACCGGCGACCGGCGACAGCAGCGGCTCGGCGTTCATGGCTGAGGTCGCTTTCGAACAGCGGGCTCTGTTGATGCGCGTTGAGCTACTGTACGCTGTCAAGTTGACGACGTTGCGCTTAAGCTGGCCGAACGGGCGAGTGCGGCCGGGAACGTCTGGCTTGCGGCCCGGCCCGCGGGTCGCCACGGTTGGCGTAAGGGCCTTACGCGACTTACGTCGCCGAGGCCCCATCAGCTGACCCCATCAGCTCCAAGCTGCTGCGAACCTTAAGCAGGCAGCGCCTGCCATGCGCTCTGCGTGCTGGCCCAGGCTGCGGGCAAACGGGTTGGGCACATGGGCAGGGCATGGCGCAGCGCAAGCCGCGACCCTGGCCAGGCTTGCAGGGCAGTACAGCCGCGGGGACGCCACCACCACAGAGGGGCAGCCCTCGGGCCCACTTTGCCCGTGTCGTCCTGGCTGTGTGCATTCGCCGAGCTCAGCCCGCCACGGTGCGCCTTGCGTGGCGCAGCACGGGATTGCCGCAGCGCGAAAGGCCCCGGGCAACAGGGGCTCCAAAGCCCCAGCATTTCCAACGACAGGGCTGCTGCATTATTGCTTGGTGGCGGTGCCCTCAGCAAGGCGACCTGGCGTCTCGCGTGTCGGCGGATGCCTCCGGGGGATGGTCGCGGGATGTAAGGGTGTGGCATGTCGCTCCGCGAGCTGCCATAGCATGCGTGTATGTAGATCACGTTCATGGCACTAGGTCTGCTTGCGGGGCTGCGGCCCACGAGTTGTGCCATGGGTGTCGGGGCTCACGGCACCGTCGTGAAGACATCACACGCGTGGGACTCTACACACGCTCACAGCACCCTTCCTTCATACACGCCGAGCAGCTAGCTGCTGTGCGCACGTTTTGCCTGAGGCCCGCACACCGTCTTCAACAGCGTGGTGGGTCGCTTAGCCCTGCCTGCAATGCTAACTATTATAGAGAAGTAGCTGGCCCATCATGGCCGAAGAGAACAGCGGCGTGCCTCAGCAATCGGCGCTGATTGCGCTGCCACACTGCCGCTTCCCTAGCGGCAACGGCATGCCATGTTCTGGATGCGCTTACACCGATCAACGATGATTAGTTGCCCGCCAGGGGCAGCGAAAGCGCCGAGAGAAGACCTCTCCCTTCTCTTACGCGCTGGCGCACAGCACTACATACCCTTCTGATCATGTTGTACATGCTCGTAGACTGCAGGCATAGTCTTGATTTGCGGCGACCCCGCACCACCCATCGTGCCTCCCTCCCTCCGCAGCACCATGTCTCCCGAGGGCGTTGCCGTGGGTGCTGCTATGATCCCGGTGCTGGTCGGCGGCGTGCTGGGCGCTGGCGTCGGCACCATGCTGCTGTACGGCGGTGAGGCAGCGCTGGGCGAGGCCCCTCGCGCTGGCGGGCACGGGGTACAGGCGGGGTCTAAGCATACGCGACGAGCCTCAGTCGAGAGGGGGCCATGCTGGCAGAGCAGCTGCGAGCCCACGCCTTGGCGAGGGGGATGGAGTGTCGGAGGGCTGTGTTCCTGCCGCTATTAAAGCTACTCAGCCTGCGCAAGCCCGCCGCTCTCGAGCGGCTCCACGCGGGGGCTGCAGCGCAGCGCAGCACGACGCCAGCACCACAACGACGCCGTCCATACCTGGGCATCTTGGCGCTGCCCCATTGTTTATAGCGCGTTGTGGCGCCTCTACAGCATACCACGCACACCCTCAGCGGGGGAAAGCCGGAGTGCACATGGCCTGAGGCGCACGAGCGCATGCCCCACCCCTCCCGACAACCGCTCCTGCCAGGCGCCATTGAGGCGGGCGAGGCGGAGAACATCTTCGAGGAGGCGGCCGAGACCAAGGCCACCGCCCACACCGCCTACGAGGCGCCCAAGCAGGTGGGGGCGCGGCCGCTGGGATGCATCGCCGCTATCCCGGCCCTGCAGCAGCTGCCGGAGCTGTGGCCCACATCATCGTTGCAGCGCCCAAACACAGGGATGCGCCGGGGCCACCCCACTCACGTGCGCTGCTGTCCCCCCTCCCCCTTGCCCCTTCCCCCGCAAGCACAGTCCAACGTGGTCGCCGCCACCGCCTACGAGCGCCGCGCCGTGCGCCCCAGCCGCGGCTTCGCTGCCATGTTCCTGTGAGCAGCCACGATGCTGTGAGACCAGCGGCCGGGCGTGCGGGCTGCTGTCAGCGGCCAGCAGCGCCGTCGGCGGCGCGGCCCGATGTGACTGGGAGCAGCGGCCACTCGGTGTGAGCGGCGGCACCTGCTGACGGCCAGGCCGCCGTGCCGCTGCGCGGCGGCCGTCGGCTGCGGCGGAGGTGCAGTGGGGCGTGGCCCGCGGGTCGCGGCCCCCGGCCCCCGCCGCATGCGTGGCGAGCCTGTGGCGCCTTTGAGGCCGGCGGTAGCTGCGGCTGCGGAGCTGCCAGGCGGCGGGGGGGGGCCTGGGCGCGAGCAAGTGCAGGGGGGCAAAGGAAGCGGTGGATGGGTAGGGCTGGCGCGTTGGTGTGGTAGCGTGTGGTGTGGCGGCGGCGGCCGGCTGCGGGGGGCGGCTGACAGGGGCCGGGCCGGCTGGTCGGGCGGCCGCGTCCGCGAGGAGGCGTGCGGCGCCTCGCAGCGTTGGAGCTGTCGTGAGTCGTGTCGTGTAACCACAGAATAGGCGTGCGGCGCCGGTCGACAAAGCCATGGATCCCAAGCTATGCGGCAGGCGGTCCCCGAGGGGGGCCCCGCTCGTCGAGGGGGACAGGATCCAGTCACTTGACTTCCAGAGTTCCCACGGTGGTTTGATCTGAAGCCGGTGAGCTGTTACTGTTACACGCCGTAGCGGAGGTCGGTCGGCCGTTTCACGGCCAGGGGGCCCATCGATAAGTCAGCGCGGAGGTGTGCGCTGGGGTCCTCGGCTCCTCAGTGCTTCAGTCCGCCTACCCCACACCTCCCTCAGATACCGGGCCACATGGCTCGGGCAGTCGGGCTGGAAGCCAGTGCCCTGCTTCAGCCGTTGGCCTCCTCCCTCCGGCTGGCCCTGCCCAACGAGATCGTGCGGCCCTTTGGCCCAGCCTTGCGCTGTCCCAGCACTCATGTAGCCGCCACGCGACCAAAAAACGCCTCAGTACGCAGAAGTAGGCGACGCCGCCTAGTGCACAAAACTCGCTGCACAATGACCAGCAAGTACTCAAGGCGTCGGCGAGTCCCCTCCACGCTCCACCGACGAACTCCCACCATACAGCTCCGCTGCGACGGCTGCCTACCTGCTGAGTCGAGATCAGTTTTTAGCACATGCCATCGCCGGCGCTGCGCCCCTTGCCACTTGCCCCTCGCTGGCTCTCCAACCTGTCAAGCATCCCACACACACTCCACAATCCTCCGCATATGATTGCACCTACCGCAGCATTCAGCGCAGGAACAGCTGCCAGCCCTCCGCACGGCGCTGACCGCCCCAAGGCCTAAACCTACCCAGCATGATACTGATCGCACCGCATCAAGACTCAGACCACCCGCCGCCAGTCCATCGCAACCGCTGCTCCGCCGCCCTCACTTGTCGACTAATGCGCCCCGCGCCACGACTTGGGGCGCCACCTGCTCTTTATTCCAGTGACAGCCATCCTGCGCTCCTGCCAAGCCGCCAGCCCTACTCGCCGTGCGCCTGCCGACTCTCGCTGAACCCCAATCGCCGCCTACTAAGTCCCGCTCACCCCCACCCACTCACCAACCCCCCACTACTCGTCGCCGCCGGCCGCCTCGGCCGCGGCCTCGGCCGCCGCCGCCGCCGCCGCGCCGCCGCCGCCCGGCGGCCCCGCGCCCTGCCCTGGCCCGCCCGCGCCGCCGGCCCCAGCCCCACCGCCGCCCCCGCCCGCCCGAGCCAGCACTGAGGCCTGCACCGCCTCCAGGATGGTCTTGAGCAGCACCGGGCAGCTGACGCCGTCCAGGCTCTCGTGCAGCGGCCTCGTCCAGGCGCCCGCCGCCAGCTGGCTGCCCATGTCGTACGCGCAGTACCACCTGCGTTCGGCAGCAGCATCCGGCAGCAGCGTACGGACGGGGCGTGAAGGCCGTGTGGCGGTGGGGCGTTGGGCGGGGCGGGGGCGGAAGGCCTTGCGTGGCGGTCCTGCCCGCCAGTAACAATCATGTACGCGGAAGGGAAACGTCCGCTCGGGCGGCGGCACCTCACTCACCCCAGGTCGTCCATGCCGAACTTCTGGCAGATGGCCAGCCACTCGAAGCCCTCGCCCACGTCCTGGAAGCGGAACGACGACGACTCGCGCATGCGGCCGCGCAGGCAGCTGCGAGCGCAGGGGGAGGGGGGGCGGCGAGGGAGCTGCGGTAGGGGCGGGCTGGAGAGCCACCCTGCCCACGGGCAACGCGCGCCGCGGGCGCCGGGTGCGAAGGCCCCGGGTCAGAGAGCCCAGCTCACAGGTCCGAGGGGCCTCTGGGGCCACGGATGGAAGCCCGCCCAGGCGGCCCCGGCCCCGAGGACGCACCGCGACACGAGCCATTTTTCACAGCGCTCCCGCACCAGCCCCATGTCGTACTTGTCGGCGATCACCAGCACCTGTACGGCACGGTACGGTGCGATGCGGTGCGGCACGGGTCAGGCGCGCGCGTGCGGTGCGGTGCGGCACGGGTCAGGCGCGGCACGGGTCAGGCGCGCGGCGCTGCTGGTGCCCGGCTCCTGCTCCGGCTGTCGGCCGCGCGTCCACTGCGCTCCCGCCTCCGCCACGGCTCACGGGCGCCACCATGCTCTTGCCCCACCAGTGCCATCGTCCCGCTGCTTGGCACGGCACGGCATGGTACGGCATGGTACGGCATGGTACGGTATGGTGGGCCAGCAGCCCAGCTGTCACATACCCACCCGCTTGTACGCCGACCAGCAGGCCGTGGTGCGGGTGTCAAAAGTGCTGGGCAGCGGGCTGCCGCGCATCACCGTAAGCACCTGCCAGGCATGCGGGAAGAGCGGGGGGTTGGGGTTGCGGGGTTGGGGTTGGGGGGCGCAGGGGTAGATGCACGACGTGTAGGGGGGCGCCGACACCCCGCCGCACCCCTCGGCCCCCGCACCACCATAGGCGGCCCCGCACCCCGCCACCGTGCGTCCCACCGTGCCTCCCTGCCTGCCCGCCCCACCTGCTCCATGGCGTCCTTGGTCTCCTCCACGTGCAGCCGCCCCGTGTCACACGTGGTCAGCATGCCCGCGAAGAACTTGGAGCTGGGGGAAATGAGGGGAGGGGCGGGGGAGGGCGTGTGTCCCAGTGAGCAGTAGGACAGAACCCCACTCGCGGCCACTGGCGCACATGCATGCGGCCTCGCGCCCTGTGTGCACATGGGTGGTGCAGTGTGGGCCGGGGCCCGGGCTCTGAAGCCTCCAGCGGGGGGAGCTGGCGCGGCGCTGTGGGCCGGAGTGCACACGGGCAGCAGCTGCCAGCGGTGGGCCTCCAGGCCCCTATGCGTCAGGACCCAAGCCGCCGGCCCTGGCCGCCGCCAGCCCGGGGCGCTTCCTCTCCGATTGCCAGGGGCCCGCCCGCCGGCCCAGGCAGGGCGGTGCCGCTGCCAGCTCCTCGGCCGCCAGGGCCTCAACCCGTCAAGCGCAGGGGCCCAGGCGCCTGGCTTGCAGAACGCCGAGGCCATCAGGGCCTAGCCCACCAGGGCCAAGGCCCAAGGCGGCCTAGTATGCCAGGGCCTCGGCCCGAGGCCGCCTAGCCCACCAGGGCCTAGGCTTAAGACCCGCAGCTGTGACGCCTGGTCGAGGCGGGGTGCACCCGGCGCGTGAAACTTGAAGCCTATGTTCTCGCCAGCAACACGCCCGCCGTTGCCCGTGCCTGCACCCCGGACCCGGCATCGGCCCCGCCTGGTGTGCCATGCTGGTCCTCTGGCCAGACGGGCGCGAGCCTTACGGGTTGTCGCCGCGGGCCCCTAACCCGGTGGGCTTAGCCCAAAAGTAACCCCCCGGGTCCGGCTCCCAGGCCCCCCGTGGCACCTGGAGCATAGTAGCTCCTTGTCCACTTGCAGCTCGGCGCCATCGACAGTCAGCAGCGTTATGAGGCCAGAAGGCTGCTTCTCTATCGCTGATGCCGCCATATAGCCGTCGCGTTCAGGATGCAGGCCCCGCCACGCGCGCTGTGCCGCAAGCGCAGTTTTTTGCACAGGATAATCTGTGCGGTGATGACTGATAGGCCGTCCTCAGCATGCGTGTGCTTGTCGCTGGCTTTCGTCTGCAGAAAGTCTGAACGTGAAGCTGCAAGAGGAGTATTGTTCGTTTGGCATATTCTAGCAGGCAGTTATGGATGTTGTCGTGTGCTAAGCAACCTCGAGCTCCAGCCTGGCTCCAGCGGTTGCACGGCGCGCGTGCGGTGCGATGTGAAACCCAAACCCTGGCGAGATATCAGTTAACACGACACAGACGAGGCAACTCTAGTGCCATAATCATGGAGCCGTTGCTTGCGCTGTTGGCGCCTGTGGCCAAGGGTCTCGGCATCCTCGCCGGAGCGCTGCTCCTGTTGGTGAGCTCGCTTTATCCTCAAGCAGACCGCCAGCAGGACGGCTAACATTGCGGTCGATGCGCTCGCCCGACAGGAGCTCTTCCTCATCCTAGACATCCAGAACCGATGGCGCCTCCGCAAGATACCCGGTGCGCCTCGCCATCCGACGCGACTCCAGCCCCCAGCGATGCCTCCACACCTCAGCCACACGACCGAATCTTCACGACCACCCCTTCGCATCGCGTTCCTGGGGCCGGCGTGGCGCCCGCAGCGCGCCACACGCGGCCCCTGACGCTGCCGCGTACCGACCTCCTGCCCACAACCCTCGCGCACCAATCCTTCGTTTCCACCCAGCTTAACGCCCAGCTTACCCTTTGCCTCCACATAGAACTGCCCGCCCCTCCGTCGGGGGCCCTGCTGCCCTGCGTCACACGTTGCCTTGACGCTGCGAGCCTCTCGCCCTCATGGCAGACACCCGCCTGCTCGCGGGCCTCATGAATGCCTCTCCCCCCTCCCTGACAGCGCCCCCCCTGCAACCCCACTTCCCTCCCACACACAGGCCCGCCCGCGCTGCCCTTCCTGGGCAACCTGCCCCAGATATTCAAGCTGGGCTCGCCCACGTTCTTTCGCCAGTGCCGCGCAAAGTACGGCCCCGTTTTCAAGGTGAGACCCCGCCGTGACCCAAGACGTGCTGCCAGTGCTTCAAGGCAACCATAGCCGCCATGTGAGCCACCGTGAGCCGTGCGCTGTGCTGCCGGTGCGCACGGCCCCGCTGAGCTCTGGAGTGGTGATGCCCACTACCGGTGCGCGTGCCTCCACCTGCTGCTGACGTGACCTCACGTTGCCGCAGGTGTCGTTCGGGCGCAGCTGGATGGTCGTGGTGGCGGAGCCCGACCTGCTGCGACAGGTCGGCAGTTGGCGGTTGGGAGGTGGCGGTTGGCGCTGGGCAGATTGGCTGCTCGCTTGGAACTCCCGCGGGTCGGGGGAACGTGCCTATGGGGGTCCATGAGTGCGTGTGCTCTGCACTGCACCGCACGACCGGAGCGAGCACGCACGCCGCAGGCCAACCCCAGCCCCCCTCCCCAGCCCTAGCCCCCTCCCTTCACCTCCAACAGCCCAAGGGCCTAAATGCCAGTCACGCCCCACCACCACCACCGCCCACCACGCTACGTCCCCTGTCCCCGCAGGTCGGCTCCAAGCTTCCCAACCATTCATTGTTCCGCGGCCTCATGCGGGGCGACTTCCAGAAGCTGGACGACTGGGGCCTGGTGTCCGCTAGGTGCGCCTGTGGGGCACACGCAAGGGGGCAGCCAGATGAGTGCGGCATGTGCGAATGCCATGCCAAGGCAGTGTGCTCGCGAGGGGCGCCGTGAGGGGCAACATCGGTGCCTGGTTTGGTGGCAGCCGGGCCAAAGCGTGGCCTGAGCTTGCTGAAGTACAGCTGCCCCGCCTGCTGCCGTGACCCACGAGCTCCGCGCAGCGTACATGCGCCGGCTGCTCCGCCCATGTCCATTAGTGAGCAGCACACTGAGCCTGTCTGTTCCTCGCGTCGCGGACAGGGATGACTTCTGGCGCCTGGCTCGCTCCTCCTGGCAGCCCGCCTTCTCTTCCGGTTCGCTCTCCGGCTACCTGCCGCTCATGGTGCAGTGCGCTCAGCAGCTCACCGCCAGGCTGGTGGGCGTGGCGGAGGAGGCGGAGGCGGCGGAGGGGCAGCAGCAGGGAGGGCGTGTGGATGTGTGGCGGGAGCTGGGGTCCATGACGCTGCAGGTGGTGGGCTCCACCGCATACGGGTGAGTCAGGGGTGCAGGGGAGGGAGAGGGGTTGGTGGGAGGCACGAGGGCGGAGCACGGGACGGCACGTGCTGAGGGAGTGCGAGACCCAATGCGCGAGACAGCGGCGCGATATGGATGGGCAGACACAGGGCCATTGTTGAAGTGCAGCACTTTCCTGGGCGCCCGTCCTCCTGCAGCGTGGACTTTCGGACCTCGGAGGCGGCGCCGCCGCCGGATGGCGCGCCCGAGGCCGTGGCCAAGCTGGATCAGGAGCGGGCGCGGGCGCTGCAGCAGGCGGGCCCAGCGGCCGCCCCCGGCAGCGGCCGCAGCTACGGCAGCGCCTTGGTGGCTGCCTGCCGTGACGTGTTCCGCTACAGCAGCGTCGTGTACGGCAGCAAGTGAGGAGGCGGTTGGCGGTTGCAGCGCTAGGTTGGTTGTTTAAGGTCGGGCAGTTGCGATCCAGCGGCACAGTCCGCGAGCGCCAACCGCCACGTCGCCAGGTCCTCACACCCACATCCCCTCCGCTCCCTCCCTCACCCCTCAGGTGGTCCCGCGTCAGCCTGCTGTTCCCCGAGCTGCGGCCGCTGGTGTCACGGGCCGCGCACGCGCTGCCCGACCGCCCCTTCCGCAAGCTGCTGCAGGTGCGCTGGTGCTGCCGAGCTCCATGAGCGCTTTGTGCATTTAACTACGAACATAACATTGGCTACCCACCCACGCACCGCACGGCCGCGCCCATGCCCGTGCTCAAGAAGGACCCGGGGGCCGCGGCAGGCCGGCTGCCCTCCGCAGCGCCTTCGCCAGCGCCTTCGGCCAGCGCCCTCGGCCGTGGCGTTGCCGGCGGCCACGCCCATGCCCGCCCGAGCCCTCAATCCTGCAGGCCCGCGGCGCGCTGCGCACCGCCCGGACTGTCACTCCTCTCTTCCCTGCATCTCTCATCTTGGGCACAGCCTGGATGCTCACCCTGCCGTGCCCGGACCACGCCCCCCCAGGCCCGCGGCGCGCTGCGTGACGCCTGCCTGGAGCTCATCGCCGGCACACGCGCCGCGCCCGGGGCCGAGGCAGCGGCCGGCGGTGGCAGCCGCGCCAGCGCCAGCGGCACGGCCGGTGCCGACGGCCCGGCCGGCGGCGAGGGTGCTGCCAAGGCCGTGGACGAGGGCGCTGGCGAGGGCGAGGGAGCCGCCGAGGGCGGCCCGCCTGCCGCGGCGCCCGGCTCCTTCCTCAGCCTGATGCTGGGCGCGAGGGACAAGGCCACCGGGCAGGGCCTGACGGACATGCAGGTGGCGGCGCAGGTGGGCAGCGGGAGCCGTACGATGCCGTACAGCTGTCGTACATGTACGCAGCGCTGCCCGCGTGGCGAACCCGACGTGTACGTGCACCTGCCGGATGTACGGCAAGCAACCGCCGCACCCTCCTCCCCTTCCCAGCGGCGACGGTGGAGGTCATGGCATTGGGCTGGGAAGGTTGCTGCGGCCATGTGGGGCCTGAGCCTCTGGTTTGGAGATTACCGACGCGTTCATAAGACCATTGATGTAACCCTCCCCATCCCCTGGCAATGATCTCCTTGTGCACTACCCATTCTCGCTTTTCTGCCCTCCCCCTCCACCCCGCTCCCCCCAGGTCCAGACCTTCATCCTGGCCGGCTACGAGACCACAGCCAACGCACTGGCCTTTGCCGTCTACTGCATCGCGCAGAACCCCGAGGGTGGGCGTGTGGAGGAATGGAGCTGGGCGCCGGGGACGGAGCGAACGGAAGGCGTTCCCACGCTGCCACACGCTGCCACACAATGCCCTGTCCCGATCCCTTGTTACAGCCAAGCCCATAAAAGTCAGCCTTTCCCTCAGCCAAGCCAGCCCTCCGTCCGGCCCTGTCCCCTCCCCCCCCCAGTCGAGTCGCGGCTATGCGCGGAGATCAGCGCAGTGCTGGGGCCTGACAGGTGGATGGGGGCCGGCTGGGAGCGGCGGGGTGGTGGCACCCTCGTGGGGAAGTGGACCCTCCACGCACGGGGTGGTGTGGTATCGGCGCTTGGACAGACAAGTGGGGGCCTTCGGGGACGTAAGAAGGGGGGATAAGGATAGGACTAAAGGGAGGGGTAGCATGCAGATGTGGGCGGTTGCTGGGGGCCGACACGATAATGGGTGAGGAACACCAGCACGGCGTTTGCCCGCCTTCCCTCACCGGCTCGCTCGTCCTGCCCCCTGCCTCGCTGCCCCCC
>BDDC01000740.1:23260-45791 GCA_001662425.1 Chlamydomonas sphaeroides
AGGAGCCGAGGGGGGCGAGGGGGTTAGCGAGGGGAGGGCAAGGGAGGGAAGGGAAGGGGGAGCGGCGCGCTGTGATGAAGCCAATTTCCTCGTAACTGCCCCTGACTCCGCCTTGGCCCCTTCCCTCAACCCCCAGGAGGCCAAGGTGGCTCTGGCGCTGCTGTACCAGCGCCTCACCTTTGAGCTGGAGCCGGGCCAGGTATGGGCTCACTAACGAACTCCAGCTGGAGTCAAGAGGCTGGGTATTGGCGTGCCCATTGCCGGCGCCGGTCTTGCGGGCCTCTCTCATTGGGGCTGACACAATGGCCTGCTCCTCGCCCCGCTGCGCCTGCCACCCTTTCCCCCTGCCCTCCCCAGGTGCCGCTGCCGCTGGCGGTGGGTATCACCCTGGCCCCCCGCAACGGCGTGTGGGTGCGGCCGCGGCTGCGCAGGCCGGGGGCCGCGGAGGTGGCGGCGGCGGCGGCGCACTGAAAGACGGTGGCACGCAGCAGCCCCCTGCGTGAGGCGGCGGCGGCCCACTGAGGCGGCGGCGCAGACGGAGGCGCGGCTGCGGAGCTGCACACTGAGCACCGCCTGCGAAGCACGGAGGATGAACGGGTGGCGCATGGCGAGGCGGCACGGAGCGAGCGGAGCAGTGCTGTCCAGGGCCCAGGTACTAGGTGCGGTTAAGGGGAGTTGGCAGGAGTGGGTGCTGGGCGCCGTCTGGGCGCTAGCTGCGACACGACAGTGTTGGCGGCGGCGAGTTGTGTTGGAATGGTTGCGGTTGAGGAGCCAGCAAGTCGCTGGGGTGCTGGCTGGGCATGTGGCTCTACTGCTGCAGGCGCGTTGCGGCGTTTCGGAGACAGGGCGTGTGTGGCAGCGAGGCTGCATGGGTCCATCCGGCGCCGCCTGCTAGCCAAGCTAGGCTGCTGCTACACCCATCGGGCTGGCGCCGGCTGCTGCCACCAGCACCGTCCGCACGGGTCGTGTGGCTAGCTAGATAGGCAGGGGCCGCGGCCACATGCCTGTGTGGTGCTTGTGGCTGTTTCTGCCGGCCCCGCACCTCTGCTGGCTGACCGCCATGCCAGGCTTCCCGGGCGCTTCTAGACGCAGTATAACGGTCGCTCTCCCACTCTGTCCGCCTCATCCGCCCACACCGTCCGCCCCGGTGCATGTGGCAGCTTGGATGCATCTGCAAGTCGCCTGTTGCGGCAGAGCCACGGAGTCTGTTATTAGGAGTGACGGAACGCTCTGGAGCGCGCATCAAGGGCAACCGCATGCCGAGCTCTTGTAGCTCTTGTCACGACGGTAGCTTGAAGCAAGCATGCATGCCCCAAAGTGTTTTTGGGACGGTCCCACCGTAATGTGGGCGGAGCTTGCCCCACCCAGCCGGCAAACAGGCAACTGGTACTCCACAACATGGAGGATAGGTAAGCAACCACACAACAGGCAGTGCCTTGAACGTGCAAGCTACACCACTGGATTCCGGGGCCCTGAAAGCGGGGGTCAGCCCCTGCAGCTGTGAATGGAATTGAAGCTGGCTCGGGGCCAGCCCCCGCCATCCACAACAAGAATGCACAGGTAGGGAGGCGACGGCATGCCTGGCACCGTACAGCAAATGCATAAAGCTGGGTGCACCGCGGGGCTGATCGAGTCTCTCTGTCCGAGTAGCCACAAACACAACGGTAATGCAACACAGTGGAGTTCTACGTCCGTGATACAATATGGGACAACCGGACGGTGCTTGGGACCCATGCCCCCAAGCTACTGCATCCCCGAGCACCCCAATCACTATATGTTGACCGGCACCATGCTGTAGGTGCTCGAGTAGTACAGCTAGGTCACCCAGGAATAGGTCGCCCAGGACTAGGTTGCCCAGGACTAGGTTGCCCAGGACTAGGTTGCCCAGGATTAAGGTTGCCCAGGACTAGGTTGCCCAGGACTAGGTTGCCCAGGATTAGGGTTGCCCAGGACTAGGTTACCCAGGACTAGGTTGCCCGGGATTAGGGTTGCCCAGGACTAGGTTGCCCAGGATTAGGGTTGCCCAGGACTAGGTTGCCGAGGACTAGGTTGCCCAGGACTAAGTCTGTAAAGTTGACCTACTAGTGTCGACACGGAAGGCGTAGTGTCTTACATGGTAAAAACTCGATATCGTGTCGACACGAGCCTCTTGTCATGTCAGGTCCATACGACCAGGGGTCGTATCTTACTTTGGGGGGTATCGGAAAGCCTATCGATCGCCCGCCGTTTTAGGGACCGTCCTATCGACCCGTGGTATCGATCAAGGGGTCGAATCGGCGGTGTCCCATCGATCGACGTGGTGTCGATCAAGGCGTCAAATCCGGGGTGTCCTATCGATTGACGTGGTGTCGATCAAGGTTTCGAATCCGGGCTGTCCCATCGATTGACGGGTGTCAAGGCATTAAACAAGGCTACTGTCAACAAGGGCGTGTAAATGCACGCGTCTGCTCCGGGATACAATGCCCGCACATTGCCCGGAGGGAGGGAGGGCTGCGGGGGGAGGGCCAGGGCCGGCGCTGGGGGCCAGTAGGTGCAGCGAAGGGCCGTGGGGGCGTGGAGGGGGCGGGCTTGGTGGCGTTGGAGGCAGGGAGGGACGCGGTGGGAGGGCCAGGGCCGGGAGGTATTGCTGGGGTCGCTGCGCCTAGAGGGTAGAGGTTATTAGGCAGGAAACGACCTTCCGCGTGCCTCGTGCCTGTGCCTACCCCGTCCGGCTACCCGACCCCACCCACAGCCGCGATCCGGGCGCGACGACGTGGTGTCGATCACCATGCCTTCCCGGGCAAAAACGATCGTTCCATGGTATCGATTATGCCATCGATTCCCATTTGTAACATCGATAAGTGCATCGATCAGGGTCCGATTGTAGTCAAATGGAATCGATCAAATTGATCGAATCAATGGAAGATACGACCCCTGCATACGACATGGCTAGCACCGACACTACGTGTCGTCTTGACAGCACAGCCTAAGTCCGCCATTCCGTGCAACACGTGGGTGAGACCTTCAACTAGCAATGCACCAGGTAGGCTCTGCGTAGGCGCAAAGGCTCAGCAGGTGAAAAGCTAGGCTAGCTGTGAGGCTTGCAACGTCGCTGGCTGTGACCTGTGACGCTGTGAGCATGTCTCTTTGGCCACATGCATGGTACGAATGCCGCCGATTGGCAATTTGTTGTGTACCGTATGGTCACGGTGCACATGCATTCCTACCCTTGAACATGTTGTCACAATGTCCCACGGAGAGCATCACTCCGAGCACAGCTGCTGCCAATGCATTCTTCCCACTCATCACTGCGCTCCCTGCCTACTGCATGATCCTGTGCAACGAATACCTGCAGCGAATCAATGAGTATATATACGCAGTGGACATGGCACGCAGTGCTGTCCAGTAAAGCCACTCCCACAGCAGGGACCGCCCCACACGCCCGCCAGGCGGCTCCTGGAGCTCGCGCGCCACAGCTAAGCAGGGGAAAGTGGGCCACCCCCACGCGTCTGCTTGGGCCCTGGCTCTCTCGACAGCGAGCGTGGCAGAAGGGAAGGAGCCTCTCCTGCGTGCCCAGGCGGCTCCTGGTGCTCACCACAGCAAAAGTAGGGTGGCAGGAGCCGCCCCCATGCGACTTGAAGGGCCCTGGTACTCGCCCCAGGTCGGCGGGGGAGCAGGGGTGGCCCCGCTGAGCTGTAACGATCGTTACAGCTCAGCGGGGCAGCAGGGATCGCCCCCACACGCCTTGGCAGTTCCTGGCGTTCACCACAGCTCGGCCTGGGAGCATGGGTGGTCCCCACACGCCTTGGCGGCCCCTGGCGCCCGCCACAGCTGGGCTGGGAAGCAGGGACCGGCCCAGCGCGTCTGGTTGGCCCCTGGCGCTCACCAAAGCTCGGCGGAGGAGCAGGGCCCCGCCCAGCGCGTCTGGTTGCAGCTCGGTTATCGCAGGGTTGATTGGTGTTGCGTGTAGCCACGGACGACTGACACTGTGACAGTGCGTGGGACCACAGGGATCGCACTCTGCACGAGTGGCTTGTCGCCTTTACCCCACAAACTTGAAGCCGCTGACGGTGCGCTGAGCAACTTGGGTCCTGTAACTTGACACTTGCTTTTCCTAACACTCTAGCAGCTGCAGACTGTGTCGAGGCTCTTCCGCTTGTGACTGAATTCAGGGGCTCAAACTCAAGGTTTAGCACTGTGCGAATGAGAGGGAACGAAGGAGAGTAGGGATAGGGTAATTGCACAGAGCAATACGTCCTCAGCACAATGCGAGAAGCGAGCGGCTCACTCTCACCGGGAAGGCCCCCGCATGTAAGCCACCACACGATCGGGGTTCGCAACAGCGAAACCGACCCCAACCCAGATGACACACCTGAGAATACAGCTAATTGCACTCATTTCACAGCTAGGAAACCGGCCAAGCCGACTCCTATGAAGCCCTGGGCTTACACCACTGGGTATGTGGGTTTCCTCCACCTGCCACACTTAACCTCTGGGCGCGACACGGTGCTCGGTAACTCACTCGCGTGCATTGATGAAGGCCGTGCAGGCCGTGCAACCGAGGATTCATCTTACTCACAAATTGCGCCAACGTTGACGAAGCGGAGCTAGCAGATTGCCAGGGCGCGCATAGCAGCCGGGTAGCCAGCACAGACACACAATGAGACACAGGCCCTTGACGAACTTGGCTTGACTGCCATCCATTTGGTCAGACGCCTGGGCCCATACGTACGTGCTACGCAGGGGTGCTGAAAACATGAACACATGGTTGCGTAGATGACGCCCGCGCACGGTATCGACGACCTACCAAAGCACGCAAACGAGCGAGGAATGGACACAAACGCAAGACATATACGCTTGGACTAGCATCCCTGCCGTCACACAGCACAACCACATACATGCACGTGGGCCCTATGAAGCGGCCAAGCCCCACGCGCTGTCTTCCTTGTACAAACGTACAAGGTACCCTTACCTAATCAGCAGGTCGGCTAGGCAGCCTACGGCCGCTCCACCGCAAACAGCTGGCGCGCAGCGGCCTGGCTGCACGGCTCTATCACGATGGGCGTGCTGTAGGCGCTGCTGCCGCCCCGCACTGCCATGCAGTGCTCGGGCCCTCGCGCGTGCTGCATGATCTGCACCTGGTCCGAGGCAGTGGCATTGATGCGGCGCAGCACCCAGCGCTGGTGCCACAAGTTGGGGTTGCAGGCCTGCAGCTCCACCGGTGACTGTGAGGACGCGACAAACCCGCCGCGGATGCCCAGGCACAGCGTCGTGTTGGGGGCGTAGCGGATTGTGTAGGTGTCGTCGCCTGGGGTCGGTCACACGCATGGGCGGGCGGTGCGGCAGCCATCGTATCTTATCAGCCGATTGAGTTGATGGGGTCTTCGAGTTAGATGGTCGACGAAATTGTCCCTAGGGATGCATGCGGCCGCATGCCCCACCGGCGGCAGCTGCTCATAGCCAGTGACAGCAGGCAGGAGTGCCGTACCGGTGCACGGCTACCGGGCGGCACGGCAGTTCATGCCGTCCTCCTATGCCTGCAACTAACCAAACCCATGACCCGGAAGAACACGGCCCACCCGGCCACCGGCTGCACTCCCATGCCGCCTGTCGTGTGCGGTGCCATTCAGGTGCTACCGCGCCCCCGACACCAAACATAATGCCCCGGGGTGCGAGCCCTCCATCTGCTCGGCCCCGCCTCCCCACCGGGTGTGCAGAGCTCGATGCGTGCCGCTCAAACCTCGAACGCCTTGCTGCTGCCCTTCCGCCTAGCCCATGCAGACTGGATGCGATGCAGAGAGCTTCTCGCCAGGCCAGGGTTCCCAACTTGTATTAGACCGACTACGATTTCCACTTCTTTCCACATGTACGGCGGCCTTGCTGCTGCGTGCGTTACCCAAGCAGGGGTCTGCTTCGTTGCTTGCTTCCCAAATCCTGCTCGCCCCCACAGCTCACCCGCCGCCTGCAGCCGCAGCTGCTGCTCCACGAAGGCTGGCTGGCAGGCGAATTGCACTACACCGCCGCCAATCTGGCCTTCCGCAGCCACCTCGAAGCAGGCATTGCTGGTGTGCGCCCGGATCTGCAGCGTGTCCGCCAAGCTGCCGGAGGGGCCTGATAGATGGGGCGGGAGGGCCAGGGCGCAGGCAACAGGCTCTGCTATCAGTATCATTTCCCACGCTCTAATAAGATAACGATACTTGGTTACGAAGCAGTAGTTGCTGGAACGGCGGCACCTAGCGAGCCGCTACTCACTTTTGGAGCAGGTGGCGGCGTGCCTGTCGATCCTGCGCAGCTGCACTACTGTAGGCTGCTAGCAGCTTGTGTCACCCATCTAAGTAAACCCAGCCACACAGCATGCTGCTGCCACCATCCACGGCTACTCACTGTCGAGGCATGTAGGCGCTCGCGCGGGGTCGTACACGTGTGGCCGCTCGGCGGGGCAGGTGCACTGGTAGAGCGCCGCGGGGGCGGTGTCGCGGGTGCAGGTGGCGGGCGAGGGGCCACAGGCGGCCAGGGCGCTGTGGGATGTGTTGCGTGGCAAGCAGACACGGGCGGGCGGAGCCAGCTCAACATGCGTGGTCGCCTATCAGAATGCTATCAGGATGGAATGATCATGTGCAATAGTGGTTCATAGTAATGTGTTTCGCGATGTCGCGTGCATTTATTGGTGGTGGCATTCGGATGGGCTTGCCAGGGCCGGGCGGGCAGGGGCGGACTGCACGGCAGGGACCAGCAGTAGCACTGACCGGTGGGAGGCTGGGTGGGGTGGGTACACGTCTTGAATATGCAAATGCACATTTCATTACATGACGTTACACGAATACGTACATGTTTGGTCATAATGGGCAGGTCGCACTCACCATTGGATGGCTGGGGTGGGATGGGTGGGGTACGATGGACAGAGTGGATGCGGTGCAGGAAGGGGCAGGGAAACGAGGCAGGCAGGGTACCATTGAATTGAACATTGCATGATGCGTGCAACAGTATGTTAGGTGGAAGGATGAACGCAGTGCGCAGCCAAAGCAGCCAGCCAGTTACACGTGTACGGCCGGCTAGCTGGCACACATACGCACAAGTCATGACATGCTAAATAGGTAGATGGTTACAGGCATCATTATGCACAAGTGTGGTTCATGGCCATATTCTTGCGAGCCACGACGCACGCAGCTAGTTTCAGCAGTTGTCAGAAGTAGCACTGCTATGCGATGCGATGCACTCACACGGCAGCGCTGGTGCACGGGTGCCGAACACCTGAAACTCGTATCTGTGGCGGTGTGCAGTGGATTCATTGGGGAACACGTATCAAGCAACGGGTGCAGTAATCGTCTTGTAATTATCACTCGCTTCGACAATTGAATAAGAAAAATAATTACGCTGGGTTATACCCCAGAGTGTGTTAAGGGGGCGGGTGAGTGAAGAGGGCAAGCCCTCCTATGACCCGCCAACACCTTGTAGCTTCACTCATCCTTCAACAAATTGCCGGCGGTGTATGCCCCACTCCTGTCTCGAGCCCGCGGGCCCGCCCCTCATGTCCCTCCCATTGTCCAACAGCGGACGGTGCCGCCATCTGACCGCGGCTCACATCATCCTGCGTGTGGGGAAGGCAAGCATACAGGTTGGGTGAACGTGCACACACACACAGCACACGTGCGTGTGGCTATGTTGAGTATTACGAACACACAGCACACGTTGTGACATTGCAAGACGGCTGAGTACAACATCCTTGAACGGCCCTTGGGTCTAGAATGCAGCACGGCTAGCAACTCTGTCACCTCATTTGCACTGTTTGTACTCACATTACTGAGGATGAGCTGGCAAGATCTTGGGCATTCTGCCAGGTGATCCAGCGTCCGACAGCTGCGTGGGTTTTCATGGGGGACATGCATATAGCAGACGCATGATGCCAGATAGACACATGACACCAGATAGACGCAGGCCAGCCACCTTGGGCCTGCCTGGCTTCATAGAGACACACATCGTAGTCAGGCTAGGCCTGCCCAATACTTGACGACCCGAGTATGTTGTCTTTGCCTGTGTGCCTGCACTGCTCCCCTACTTTGCCTAGCCAGCTAGAAGCAGGTAATGCATCAGCTGCGCAGCACATGCATCATGTTTGCATCATGTTTGCCGGTCCAGGCCCAGGCAGCATACATATTGGCACAAGCAAAGGTGCGTGCTCCCCATACATGCTCCCGCCCATACGTGCTCCCATACATGCTCCCATACATGCTCGCATACACGCTCCCAGTTATGCGGCCATATGCACATGCGCATCCCAGCTAGCTAGCTAGCTAGCTAGGGCCTCAGGGTGCAGCAGGTGCGCATATGGGTTGTCTCATGTGTGCATGTGCTGGATGGTGCCGTGTGCAGCGCACATGAATGCTGCGAGTGTGCCTTTTAGACAGCAACCACAGCATGCATCATCCATATCAAGATGGAATGTGAAGATATTACATCAAAGCCTTTATGGAAACGTGATACGTATAAACGTCTTGAATCCTGACTAGACGTCTTTATTCAAGCAGCTCAGCCCTGCTTACCCGTGGTCCCGGCGGGGCTGCCAGCAGTGACCCCAATGGTGATGGTGACGGGGCTGGTGAGTGTTGTGAGCGTTGCTGGCTGCTTGTAGACCAGCGTGTTGACTGTGAGCAGTGCGTCCCAGGGGTAGGCTGAGCGGCTGTGGGATGGGGCCGTGGATGGGATGGAGCCGTAGTAACATGGCAAGTATCACGCAAGGATCAGCAGCGCCAGTCTTGACAGACACCTTGTCAGTGTGTCTCAAATATATCAACATCACACCAGATATGAACTTGCTTGTGGCCTCAACATGCATATTACATCAGTTGAACATTTGGCATAAGTCGAGCTGCAGCAGCAGGGCCCAGGTCACCACGTATACAACTTTATATGTGCATATATATAGGCCCACCCAACATGTATCCAACTACTCCAACCACAGCATACTGAATGATATTCTCCCACCTGGACACCTCTGTATTGCCGACGCGGATCTCGGAGTTCTGTGGCAGCAGATATTTGAGTTAGTCAGGGGCACGTACGCAGGAAGAATCGGTGTCTTTATGGAAGGATGTGATGATTTTACGGCAAAATGTAAGGTCGATGACAGCTGCGGCACCGACGACCGGCATGAATGGCCGCCAGCAGCAGCATGGGAAGGTTTGCCCTGCCTCAGATGCAGTAATTTGAACATGCACGCACGATCTATCTAGCACATAGCTGGGCACACGCATGACACGAAGGCTGTCTCGGAAGGGAGAAATTATTACTTGCCCGTATATTTGTTTCGGTGGCGGACCGCAGCGTGATCACTACTGACGTCACAGCCTGCAGGGCAGGCAGTGGTAAGCGGTGGGTGGGCAGGGTCAGGAACAGAAATATAGCAAATGAGGTACAGATTGTACAGCGGGCTTGCTTTCTGTCTCCGTGAATCAAGGAGATAGGGCGATCAGGAGGTCCGAAGAAAGTTGGAGAGAGGTTGGGCAGCGTATCCCCGGCCCCGGCGGGCTTGCTCTGGCGTCTACGCGCCTAAGAGGGTCAGTTGGTGGCTCTGCCCTCAGTTAGGATCTACTTCTCGTCTGACCGTGACAGAATCCTAGGCAGATGTGAAAGGTAGGCAATGGACGTCGCGGCAACAGGATCCAATCTACTTGGGCGTGCGTGCAGCCCCGGACGGAGCCATTTTGGTAGATTCGTTCCTGCCGATGGTGCCTGTGTGGCGTATGCTAATGGTCGCCTTCGGGGTGTATGTACTTGACAATCCAGCCCCCTGCTGTGAGGAGCTGCTGGTGCTGCTCGAGTTTCTGGTGTTGCTTGGCTTTGTGCCGTGTGTCAATTGAACTCCAATGTCGAGGATGTGGACAGTGTGCTGGCTCCGATTTAGGGCGTGCTGATGCTGGCCTGAGGGCGGCCGTTGTGGACCGTGCGTGCGGATCGGATGGCGGGGATCAGCAGGGATGTCTGGCCAAAGATTCGTGTGTAGTTATGCGGATGTGCTAGGGAGCAGCCGAGCCACTTGGGGATGCGGTAGCCCGGGCAGCAACCAGGGAGGCACGCCGTATCCTTGCTGCCATTTACCTGCGATTATGGGGCTTCTATGTTCCCCTGCTGGCCGCGCAGGATGGCCTGGGCTATTCGTGCCACGGCCCGGATGTGTTTGGCGTTTGAAGTAAAGATATAAGCGGTCATAGTGTGTCTGCGCCTGCTGCGGCCTCTCACGATGTGTGTGCACGCATCCATCCGGCGGCATATGATCGGGCACTGGCCCTGTTTGCACCCTGTTTGTGGAGGTCGTTGGCAGGGCTCAAGCAATCCAGGTAGGCATGCTGTCAGGCAGGCCCGTCAGCTCACCCGCCGCAGGCCCGATCCTGATCCACTACTGCCCAAGGACATGCACTATATATAGCTGATCAGCTGCAGCACTGGAGTAGGCGCTGATGTGTGCCCGTGCTCGGAACTGAGTTGGCGCGTTGACCTAACTCACCATGAGACATCAACATGTGCTAAGGGGATTGGCAGCGCGAGGGGCCGCCCAACAGAGACAGAAGAACCTACCGAAGCGGTCCCGCCAAGGTCGATGGACAGCCAGGGCCGTCTGCATATGCAGGCATGCAACCCCCATGGGCGCGGAAGCAGGCAGTAGTGGGCATCACATATGCTATGTCTGGCAAATCAATTATGTACCCTATACGTGTTTGCTAGGCCTCGTCTGCATGCAGCGGCGGAGCACTTGCCAGCCGCCCATCTCAGATGCAAGGCGGTCGCGGGCTAGTTTGTGCTGGTGTGTGTGCGTGTGTGTCTAGCGTGCGGCTGCGGCTGGCAGTGGGCACCTGCTGCTGCATCGTTCTCGCGCTTCAGATTGATGATGCGTTTAGTAACAAAAACAAACCTCCTGTAGCATGTCGATTACCGAGGTGTGCTCACGTTTCAGCACCACCCCCGGCAGCATTGCTCGAAGTCTGCCACAGCCTGCACGTGTGAGCAAGCACGACACATACAACGAAGCAATCAAGCGGGATGACAGCGATCAAAACAGCACCAGGACCAGCAGGCAGGTAGGTAGGGGGCGTGCACACGCGTATGCCATAAGAGGTGCAGGCAGCTAGCAGACGGACCGGTGCGCGGATTGGCGTTGCATGTGACGGCATCAGCAAGAGTATCGATCGCAGCACTGTATATGCAGCAATCAAGCTGAGCAAGAACGGCGTGCTTGCCCACCATGTGCGCTGCTGCCTGCTCAGTTGCCGCTGCTGCCACCAAGTACTGCTGTTGTATGTCAACAGGCGGCAGCGAGGCTAGCTATGGCATGACCCACCGTGTGAAGGTCGTGGTGAGGGCCCCATCGACGGCGTTGGACGGCGGCAGGTAGCTACCCACAGTGTCGGCGTAGAAGGACGTGGCGTACGCTGCACCGTGACAAGTGAAATGGGTGCATGGCTGGGATGTTTGGGTGTTGCAATAAAGCTACCAGATGCCGTATCGTGTTTATCGCTGTGTTGCCAGCACAATGGGGCGTAGTGGCGGGGGTGTACATGTTGATTATTACTTGTATGTCACAAAAATAATGCGTACATACGCTGCATATGGATATGTACGCATATCATGTAGCATCGTGCTAGTGAGGTGCCATGGTAGCTGCAAGCAAGAGCAGTGACAAGCGGGCCACTCACCGGGCCTGCGCAGGTGAAGTTGTGTGACAGCTGAGGGTTTCCAGGCAGGGGCAACAACAGGCAGCTCCTCAAGTACCGCACAGCAGCGAGCCAAGCAGGTGCGTAGGACGGAGCCGTCAGCTATGGGATGCTCTTGTTGCATCCGTCCTGCTGCGTGCATGAGAATCCCAGCCACATATGCATATGCATCATTTTATGTCATGAGCTTCTAGTAAGCTGACTACCAACAAATTGCATTCATTGTGGACTGCAGTGCAAGCTTCTCAGATCTATTGGGAGTTGTGGTACCATGCATGTTCAGCACACTTACTGTCGACAGGAAACCCCCAAATCTGTGATGCAGGACCGCAGCAGTCAGGGCACAAACACGCACAGGGGCACGCACACATGGAAGGGGTTGCACTGGGTGCAGCATATGCACATGTAGATATGTATGCCAGAATGCGGGTGCGGCAATCGTCATCCCTCCACAGCCTACATGGTCCTGCTGCTGCACAGCAAATTGTACCGCACTATGATGCATGCGCTCACGCAGCTGCAGCTCCTTGGAGGTTCTGCATTTGCCGTGCATTCTTACGACAGTATATATGTACGTATGTATGTATGTTTACTCATTATTTTACGGTGTAAATGTATGTCAGCAAAAATTGCTGCACCCACTTGCAGCTCCAGGAGGTTTATGTCGGGGTTGGTTGGGTTGAGATTTTGAAGGGTGACGTATCTTTGGAGGGATAATCCAGGGGCACACACACAAGGAGCAAGGGTTGCAGCAGGATCTGCAGGATGTGGGATACGAGTAGGAAAAGGGCAGCAACCAAACCGCTGCAAATAGCGTGACCACGGCATGTTCTATCAAGCACTGTGCTCGGCTTGCTAGGGGCTGATGATGCATGGGCTGAGCATCAAAGCACATCGACCAGCGTGTGCGTATATGCCGTGCAATGCACCACACACACCACATCAAACCCGTACGTTAATGCAAACTGTATGTAGGTCGTCAGTGTTGAGTGTAGTGGCATACACCACACCTACCAGCCACACTGAAGGATGCATGGCACATGTCTCACATACCTGCCCTGCCTGAATATGCCTCGACATGCTTCATTACATTTAAGCCCTGGCGCACCTGCCCTTCATGAAAAATCCGCCGGCTGCGCCGTTCTCGCCAGAGCCAAGCGCAATTTCGCTGGGGCCGGCCGGCAAGTTGACGCCCGGGGGCTGCTTCCACACAAGCGTATTGAAACGCAACCAGGGGGTATCGTTGGCGGAGCTGCATGCCAGGACGCCAAGGGGTGCATGGTGGGGTGTGCGCATTTGACAAACGTCACGGCATTATGCAAGTACAGTATGGTGTCATCGTACATCTTGCAAGGCTCTATCTGCTCATGCAGTGAGCAGCGACCGATGCTGCTTGCTAAACAAGCTGGTTGAGGCACATTATACGTAGATGGCAGATGATGATGTCAGCCTGTGACGTGGACGTACCGTATTGGAAAGGTCCCCACCCTGTGGTTGCATTGGTGGTGTTGCGGTGGTTGGCAGCGGGCATTTCTCAGGTCGATGTATATGTGCAGTGCTGTGGTGTGTGAGTCCTTACACACGCATACAGTGCAGTCGAGGGAGCATTGAGCAATGGCCCCCTCTGCCCCCGATGCCTAGGTGATAGAGCCAGGAGTGCCCAACCTGAGCTCTGCGTTCTGTAGGCGATTTGAGCAGCAGTTGATCCTACAGTCGATACGGGCATTACATGTACGTTGAAGGTCATTTTAACCATGCAAAGTACACCGATTTGAGTTGGTACCCGATAAATTACCTTCTGCCGCTCACACGCACGCACCTGTTGTGGATCGTGAAGCCGAGCACGTTACACAGCGCCCCCAGGTCCAGCGCCACCCAGGGCTGCACTTCGCCAAGCTACGGCCAGATGAGAGTGGGCAGCAGGCGACCAGCTTGACCGCTCCGACCAGGTGTTGTGATGCACACATGCACACGCTTTATTTATGGACCAAATGCTGCTAGTGGGCCTACTATGCAATAGAATGGCCAAGCAGCTAGTACCCACCGACGTATAGAGGTTAGCATCATCATTGGCGATTATGTTGTCGGTCATGCGCTCAATTGGGTAGAATGAGCTGTTGGAGGACCCCGCAATGACCTTGCCCAGCCCAACGTTCAGAAGGTCTGCATGCGCACGGCAACACAAGCGTGCATCCAAGGTAGACGAAGAAAGCAAGGATGGGCCATACAACAACGGCAGCAACTGTGAGCAGCACACGCTTGGTTAGCAGGCAAGGTGCGCTTGTGGGGGTGCTAGGGGTGCTGCTAGCTGGCATGCACCCAAGCAAGGTGACAGGCTTCTCGTTCGTGTGCACACGCACTACATGCCCACGTATGTGCGACTTGCACTTATCGAGATAGCTAGCATGCATCTGTGCGTGCAAACAGAGGGCATGCTATGTGTGTATGCCGGTCCTTCTGCAGTGGATGGATGCAATGTATAGTAAGAAGCACAATCTTCATGCCACGCTTACGTGATGGTGTGTAGCCAAATGCCTGTGTGGCGTGCAGGGAATGGGCCACGTGACACACACAGCTTGAGTATCCAATCCCGTTCCTCTTCAGTCACCTCCTCACCCAGTGATCCTGATTCACGGACCTCAGCTCTTCTCTGAACACATTTAATTACTTGTATACCAGCAAATATGTAGACTGACTTCATGTTGTTAGACTGCAGAGGTTATCAGCAAATCTACTATGTATCCAAGCAACCTGTCATTAAACACCTCCCCTTCCCCTTCACTCTATTACCTCCCCTCACTCACTGTACTCCCCTGGCCCCACATTCCAGTTCCCTCCCAAAAACCCCACCTGTACAACCCCAACAATTCATTAATATTTTTACATACAAAAGACCCCACTCCAAGCCACATGCACCTGCAGCTCCAGGACCTGCAGAAAGTAATCTGAAGGGGCAGTTGAAATAGTTGGAAAAGCGTGGTTAGCGAGGTTTGACCAGCGGTTTTATTGACCAGGGCCGCCGGTACAATCAGCTATTACGGTGGCGGTGGCAGGCGGTCTTAGACCCCGGATGCCCCGTCCCCTTAACCCACCCGGCCCGCTGCCGCAGCTGCAGCTGCAGATCCTCCCCGGCGCTGGCCAGCAGCCCATGCATAAACCACAGTGCCCCTTTGTTGCCCACCCCCCACCCCCCACTCCCCGCAACGGGCGGGACTAGACCTGTTTGGCATAGTCGAGCTGCTCATCCGACGAGCATTCCCCCGGGGGACCCGGGTTCGGCTAGGTCAGCGGCGGTGACGACCCGGACACGGCTGCATGTGATGCCCCTCCGGGCGGGCGGTGGCGTGGGACCGCCATAGGCGGCCTTCACCGCCCTCCTCCTCCCCCTCCTCATCCCCTCCCCCTTCCCCCTTTACCCACCTGTCCCGCTCGACCCTGCCTTCCCCCCCACTTTTATTTTTTCACTTTTATTTTTTTGCGCCCGTCGCCCATTTTGAGGCTTGGTAAGAACGTCACATTGACAAAGTGCCGTGGTGGTTCCCTGCCTGGATGGGGCTCAGATATGTGGTGGGGAGAGAGGCGGGCGGCCTCAACCACATTTCGGCCCTGGACGGAGATTTAACAATCTACATCACAGCAGTCGTGACGCAAAGTGGGCCAGCAGGGCCAGACTATAGGAATAGAAATAGATGTACGGCGAGCTTGACTCGCCGTGATTTAAGGAGGTAGGGCGATCAGGCCAGACTATCTTTTTTAGCTCGTACATCTGTTGGTTGGGTCTAGCGGTTGACACCTACGCAGAGAGCAGCTGCTGTTAGCTATGGGGTAGCTAAGCTAGGCATGTGGCGCATGTGCATTGCTGAGCTGGTGGCCCCCACACTCGCAGCGCACCGAAAGCAACGGGATTGAAGTTTTGAATGGTCATCTGCGGGCAGAACAGAGAGGGAATTGATGGAGTTGGTCACATGAAACGCGTTTCACACGCGTGTCAAGTGCCCGTACCCAAACGTTTGCATGCAAGCAAGTACGTGCGCACATTGGCATGCTCATAAAAGCTAATGTAAGTTATGAGACACTCTCGTAGTTATCAAAATATGTATGTTCTATACTTGGCCATCTATGAATCAAGCTATATATGCACATGCGGACGCACCCAGCGGCCTCGCATGCTGAAGACGCGGGGTGTGGTGCCGGGCGTGATGCCTAGGTGGATGGTGAGAGCGGTGGCGGGCACAGTGAAGCCAGCGGGCTGCTTCCAGCCGAGGGCGTTGTTGGGCACGTTGGACCGGTCGGCCTCGCCCCTGCATGGACAGCGGATGGAGCGCCGTTGCAGGAGGGGGAGGGCGGTGTGCGGCGGCAGGGCGGTCGGGAGCGAGTCGGCACTTCATTTGAGGACCACGGCCCTGGACCCGCTAGCCGCAGGGCGACCCCACCCATGGCCGGCTGCATTTCACCTTGCTACGCTAGCTACCAGGCATACACACTCACATGATGGGGGTGTTACCCAGGCGGATCTCCTGCAAGCGTGCGTGTGATGATGCAGGAGGGGGGCGCGTGGATGGAGGGGGGCCCGGGGGCCATATCAGCTGCAGGTGGCTAGCCAGATGCCATAGTAGTGCGTTCCATGCACTCATCCATGCGCTCATGCATGCACGCATCAATCCAAGAATGGTTATACGTGTTGGTGTTAACGCTTGCTGCCCCTGTGCGTTAGGGAAGCAGGAGTCCTGGCCCTACTGACCCCTTGGGGCGGGAGAGCCATTGCACCCTGAGCAAACGTAGCAGCCATCCTCCGATGCGTTGCATGTACATATGTCAGCAGCACGTGCAATCATAACACGTTTATTTACATTGAAGTTCCCTGTGCTCCAGCAGCACGCCGCTGCCCGCAGCTCACCACGCCGTGCATCCGCTCGGGCCCACGGCTATCAGCGTCCGCCCTGCAGCCGACGGAAGGGCGCGCGCAGCAGTGGGGAGCCAATATCCTGCTGATCGAGCCATATATACGTGCTGCATGTACCGCCCGATACGAATGTGCATGCCTTTGTTCATTCAGTTGGCTACGTAAGCTCCTAACACACGTCCACAGCAGCGTGCATGTGTGTGCATCTAGCTTGCCCTCCGCATCTGTGTCAAAAGTTTCAGCATCAGCTGATGACACGGTTGGACAGCAGACGTAACGAACGTGGTGATGGTGTTGATTGGTAGCAAGCAAGCTGGAGTTTGTAGGCCAATCAAGCGCAATTAAGGCAGCAAAAATAAAGGTCGATTGTCACAGTCGCCATCTGTATCATGAGCTAGTGCTACCGCACCGATTGTAGATGACGAAGGTGGTGATGGTGGCGTAGGTGCCGAAGTCTATGGATCCAAACGGCTGACCATCGTTGGACTGCATGCAAGCCAGTCGGCCAACCAGCAAGCAGAAAGTGACTGACCAGCGTTAGCACGCACATTGCTCGCAGTAAGAAGAAGGTCATACGTTTTTGTGTGCGTGTATGTGAAGAACGGGGGGCCGGATGGAGGCGGGGCAGCACAAGCGTAGGCAACCCACCGCCGATATGAAGGTGCTGGTAAAAGCGGCCGCAGTCACGCCGTCGGTCATCCTTGATGACGGATTGTCGGCTGAAAAAAATGATGATGAGTATGTCGGCTTGTTGAGTGCAATGTTGAAGCTACCGACTGGATGGGCGGGCATGGCCAGGGCACGTGGGGCCACAGTTCAGTGGCCGCATTGCAGGTGGCGTGTGTATGGGTTTCCCTTACCTCCCATCCATCCATGCCTATATGCCCCCTCATGGATACACGCGCAAGCTTGGGATACCCAAAACGTTGGCTCATTACTTTTTCTCTGGCCACAATTATTGAGTCCTTGCTTTGCCCCTGTAGTGCAACGCTGGTAGGCGTGGGATCCCCTTTTACACGTACGTGTTTCATCTACAGCTTTATGGGCATGTTTTCACCTCGCTTCAGGTATCGGCCAATCAATCTATGACGACGCCAGCGCATGAATGCATGCGGTATATTTACGTCTTACGTCATGTGAGCTGCAAGCCATGTCGCTTGCTGCACTCCCACTCGATCATGGCCGATAGCTATATAGTACATTCCGTGCGCTCATAACATGCGTGTCCAGCCGACTCACCATTAGGTGGGGCGCAGCTCCTGCCAATAGGGTCCTCCACAAACGTAGCCCAGCCGTCGATGCAGGCGCAATGGAACCCTCCGGGCATGTTGGTGCACTCAGAGACACCGGCTATACACGTGTGCGTGCCGAGCGCACACCTGCATTTTTGCGGAGGAGCTTGCCCAGGTTATGCAGGCCCCTTTTGCATGCTTGGCCAGCAATAGGACATTAAATCGCAAAGTAGCGCCGAGATTGGCATTGAACACAGTAGCTGGCCTTTGGGCTCTACGCCGTGCTGCTCTGCTGTGTGAGCTCTGCTACAGGACAAGGTACACTCCCCTAAGCTGGCATGGCTTTTGGTGTTCGCGGGCTGAGCACTGTCACTTACTCGTCAATGTCTGGTACAAGCACGCAGGAGAACACGAGAGGGCAAGCGGCAAAAGCAGCAAGGCAGGAGTGAGTAACTGTATGGCAGAGAAGTGGAGCAGTTCGTAGCGGAGGAGCAGTACAGGTGGCCTTGCGTTGTCTGTGGACCGAACTGGCTGATTGAAGCAACCAAGCAGGGATGCCAAGTGAATGATCGCTTTTGCTCACCCACGCACGTCCTGTTGTTGCCGGGTGGGTTGGTCCACCCCTCCAGGCAATTGCAGCGGTAGTCGGAGGGGCTGCCCGGGACAGCGGCACACGCCGATCCCTCCAGGGGGCAGTCGTGGCGCCCGGCAATGCAGGGGCCGCCATCTGGGGCGG
The DNA here is from genome assembly GCA_001662425.1 of Chlamydomonas sphaeroides. Classification (NCBI taxonomy): domain Eukaryota; kingdom Viridiplantae; phylum Chlorophyta; class Chlorophyceae; order Chlamydomonadales; family Chlamydomonadaceae; genus Chlamydomonas; species Chlamydomonas sphaeroides. The sequence goes on from BDDC01000740.1 coordinate 41,816, forward strand.
GAAATTGTTGTGGCTGAGAACGAGGTGCTTTTCAGAGCATGCCGCTCTACGAGGCCTGATGACGTCATCAGGACGGGCGCATGTGTCTTCCTTCCGTCCTGCCTTCCTTCCTTCGTTCCCTCCCTCCTTCCTTCCTTCCTCTCTTCCTTCCTCTCTTCCTTCCAGCCATGCACGCTGGTGAGCACATGGGGCACAACATACCTCCACGAAAGCCCAAAACCTGTTGGGGCAGCAGGGCGGCGGGGTGAGCGCAGGCCACGCACGGTGGACGTATACAAACAGCACTGCACGCATGTTCATTTGATGCTGCAAGAGACAGCAGCTGGCTAAATGGGCCCCACCTGGAGCTCCATCAGCTGACTGCGGGACAGGCAGGCCCATGGCAGGGCGGTGTGCGGGGTGGGTCAGAGCAGAGCGTTAGTGCCGGTCGGGTCAGGTCAGCAATGTCAGCAGTCAGCTCAGATCAGCCAGAGCAGTTTAGAGGCGAGGGCGGGGCAGCGGACGGTGTGGCCCATCCAAGAGCCGCAGAAAGCTGTCGCAGGGCGCTTCGTGGCACGCACATTGCGCGACTGGCATTGTCTGCGTCATTGTTAAAGTTCTGCGTGCAGTACAACATAGTAAGCAGCGCAGCGTGTTCTCAGTGGTGATGATCGAGTGACTGGCAGTGAGAGCCAAGCAAGGTAGACAAGGGAGAGCGACCCATGCACATTCTATGATGCTTGAATGTAAGTTGATACTTGTGGCGGCGCTGTTCACCAGGCCGATACAAAGCTCCGGTTATAGGAAGAGATGCACTAAAAATAGGCAACACAGCGGCGCCCATGCATGCATGGACATGGCATGCATGTGCGCCCATACAGCGCACCACATGTTACACTCGGCTCACGCCGCCACCGTAACACATGCGAATGGTGCAAAGGAACTGTGCATGTGCATTTGTAGGTGTTACTGCCGCGGACGTCATGCCATGCAACACCGCAGCATGCAGGGAGAGATTGGTGGGGCCGCAGTGCGTGCCGGCTGGCAGACAGCTGGGCTGGGCTGTAAACTATTGCACTACAAGGCAAAGAGAGAACGTCGTGATGCAGGAAGACCACGTATCCAAGGTACGCTGTGCTTGGTAAATTTCACCCCATTAATCCCGATGGGGTGAAACTTACCCCTACGCATGCCCATGGTGATGGGCATGCGTAGGGCCACTGGTAGGTGCCCAAGCCGCCGGCAGGGTCACAATGCACGGCCCTTCTCCCCGGAAGATAAACCCCATCCACACAAACACATCATCAGTAGTATCTTCATGGCAGGTCTTGGTGCTGAGTGCTTCCGCCCATGGCGCCCAACACGCACCTGGAGTGTGAACCACCTGCATTGCAGGCAGCAGGAGGGTGACAAGTGGGCGATGTCCGCATGCGCATCATGGCCGCGCTAATTCCATTCCACACCATGCATGCATCGTGCGGTTGTTGGTGGGGGCGTACATGCAAGCCCGCGACACAAACAGACCTGCCTCAGATGCATGCAGTCCATCTTTGCCTGCTTACCCGAAGAAACAGTTTATGCTATGAAGAGTGTCTATGGTGATCCCACCGACCTCGCTGTACTAGTTCCCACACGCACCTGCCGCCGGCCGTGGTGGCGGTGAAGTTGACATAGACGCCCGAGGCAGCGTTGGTACCGTTCGTGATGGCAAAACCGGCCGGTTGCTGCCACAGCACCGCATTCTGGGCAATGCTGGTGTTCGCGGTGTTGGCAAACATGATGGGTGTTGCGCCGGCACGTGCAACAGCATTTTTCAGGGAGTTCTGCGGGGGACGCAAACCAATAATACATGAGAAACTAAGTCATGGGAGTAGTAGTATCCTACAGCACAGCACGAGAAGCGGAGTGCTGCAAAACATGATAGATAGCGCTTGCATCGAACATGCTCGGCGGCGTGTGGCTTGCATCTGCAAACCCGCGTGCTTCTGACGCAAGGCTCAGCTATGCTTGCTGCTCCGTCCTTATGCAGTCCATCGACTTGCCTGGCAGCACCCCAGTGACGAGCTCTTGTCGTAGATGCGCATCGCAGTAACGTACTGCAGTCGTCAATTGGTTGCGCCAGCAGAAGCATTGCAGCAGTTGAATAAGCATACATAGTGTGGTATATGAGCGTGGTGCAAGCACAGCACGGCAGAGGCTATCACGCGTTTGGCGCAGCACACTAAACGGGTCCGACATGTACATGTGCCCGCCCGACTCAACGGCCAACTAGTGTACGTACCGATGGAAAGCCTGCCAATGCAGCGTTGGGGTGGGGTTGCAGATGGGTCGCATGCAGTCCACACAAAAGTAGGTCAGACGTGATTGCAGCTTCGCAGCTTTCGCTCACATGACTCTCGCAACAATGCCATGTATGGGGCGCTCCACACTATTGCAAAAACCATGTTATGCAGCCAGGCGTATGTGTTCCCTTTCTATCCCACGCACCCAGGTCGACCGAGACCCAGGGAGTCGGATCAGAGGCGCCATCGGTGGCAAACAGGTTGTTGGTGGTGCCGCTGGTGTCGCCATTAAAGGCAAGGGGGGCACGGTAGTTGTCGTTGCCGCCGGCGATACTGGAGGAGTAGGCGGGGCGGCGCAGCGAGATGACCTGCTCCACTGCAGGGAACATCACAGAGCATGTGATGTGGATCAGATGCTGTATGAGATATCATAGCAAAGTTGTGCGTAATGCAGGCCATTACGGAGCCCATAACGAAGGGTAATGATGCTACGCAGCACTGCATGACGTACAGGGTCCCGGCCAGGAAAACTACACATGCACGCTCGCTGGCTGATGTGTGAGCCATTGCACGCGCATCAAGGTTGCAAGCCCACCTGTCGACAGCAGGATGCCGTAAACTTGTATCTGTGCACAGCAACATCGGCAAGAGGAGTTAGCTGGGGGGTGCACGAGGATTTTGACGAAGCTTTGTATTGCACAATGAGCAATGTGTGTCGCCGCCCTGCTGCGTGCGTGCTGGTGCCCCCCCTCTCTGGATCACTTGGTGGTGGGCGTGGGTCTCCCCATACACGGCCGCCCTCCTGACTGCAACGACATATGCTACACACGACTCGTAGCCATTTTTATTTCTATTTTAGTCTCGGTGGTGTGTGTCGTTGCTGCCCTGCGCGCCGGTTTGGCCTCGGTGGGCCGCCCTATGCAGCGGAGGCAGCGTGCTCCCCCGGCCACGTTTGCTAAGCAGCGCAGCTCCGCAGTACATACCCGGCCCTTGAATCTTACTATTCTACATATCGATTTGAATCAGCAAAGCTTACGTAGCAATCAAGTCATACAAGATACAAGGGCTGTATGTGTAGGTACTGAAACGTCCCGCACCTCGTCTAGAACCAGGAAGTTGTTGGGATATGCAGCCATCTGCTGCAAAGTGACCCTGTGCCACGGCCATTACAAACATGCGTCTCACATAGCTTGTGCATCATGTCAGGCAATGTGAGCTTGATTGCCCGCCCAGATATTCATTCATTTGCTTGGTGTATAAGTAAGCTGAGTGTGGGGACCCAGCCGCCCATAACACAGCTAGCAGAAGCAACCCTGCTCACCATCGCCCGACCATAGGCCCTGCAGTGCGCAAGTGGGTGGAAGACGGGTTACACGCACGTGGTACAGCCCCAGCAGCCAGTCCAGCAGCCCATCACACAAATCGTGACGCCGCCAGCCCCGTTAAGAAATGAAGTCCACAGATGTAGACAAGGGCTTGCAGTAGCCCTGACCTGCGCCCGCCTTCCCATCGTACCAGCGTACCAGCAGCACACACAGACGTACCACCACGTACCATCATGAAATACATATAACACATACATCACACACGCGCACTGCCCCTCCCAGTACGGCCGCTCTGCGCCATGGCGTTGCGCGCGCGCGGGCTCACGCCTTCCACCTGCCTTCCATCCCCTGCCCATGCTGTCGTACTTCTCCTGTCCTCTTCACGTCTCC
>BDDC01000741.1:4528-30003 GCA_001662425.1 Chlamydomonas sphaeroides
AGGCAGGCGGGCAGGCGGGCAGGCGGGCAGGCAGGCAGGCAGGCGGGCAGGCGGGCAGGCGGGCAAGCGGCTGCCGCACCTGCGCCTTAGTCTGCTCATCCTTGCCGCTCAGCAGCAGGCGGCGCTGCTCGGCGGCGTCGGCCTCTCGCCGCAGCCGCGAGGCGCGGGCGGCGCCGTCTTCCTGCGGTCCAGGGATGGGTGGGTGGCGGTCAGGCGGGCGGTGGTGGCGGCGTGCACGTTTGGATGCTAACTGGGAACAAGCGCATGCGGCGGTGGTGCTGGAGTGGGCTGGCAGCTGGGGGGTGGCTGCTGCGACCCTCGCCGAGCGAGGCAAGGGCGGGCTAGGCGGGTGTCGAGGCGTGACAACCCTCGGCCCTCACCTCTTCTTTCGCCTCCCACAGCCGCGGCGTGGTCTGGCAAGCGGTGCCTGCAGGGAAGGGCGGAAGGGAAGGGGAGCAGCAGCACCGGCCAGCGTGAGCAACGGGACAGGGTGCTAAGGATATGCGATCACGGTAGCGGCACACATCACATCACTTCAACGGCAAGGCAGCGGGTAGGCGACCAGCAGTACCGACAGTGGGGGGCCGGCCAAGCAGCACTCCATGTGGCCCCGGCCGCCGCCGCATCCGAGCCTCCATGTTTGGACGCACCCCGGGCCCGATACCCGCACTCCGCTCGGCAAGCGCCCGTCGCTACCGGTGCTTGCATCATGACAAGGCCAGTGAGCACTGCTGCCGGTACTCGGCTGCCGCAGCACACACCCGAGGCGATGCCGCCGCCCAGGTCGGGGCCCGAGGAGCGCGCCGCCGCCGCCGAGCGCCTCCTCGGCCCCCCGTGCAGGCCCTTTGACGAGCGGCGGCTGCCGATGCTGTCAGCGCGGCTCACGGCGGTGGCCCTCGTGTAGCCCGTCATCCCCGTCATCCCCGTCATGCCGGTCATGCCGGTCATGCCTGCGGCACAGGGGCGCGGCAGCACATGGCACGAGCCCTCATGCTGTTGTGTGTGTGGCCATACGCTACGCGACCCCGCCCCTCAGAGCCCAGGCCCCTGCCAGGCCCCAGCAACAAGACCGGAGACCCCGCGCCCCCAGCCCTCAGCCCTCCCTGCCCTCACCCGTGGCCGCCGAGCCGACCGACATGGTCTCGTCGTCGCCCTCCCCCTGGCCGTCCTCGCTCTTGTCCAGCCCCAGCGCCCGCCGCATGGCCTTGCGCACCGCCGCGTCCTTGCCCGCCGCAAACTCCTTGGCGGCCTGGCGGGGCAGGGGCAGGGGCGGGCAGGCGCAGGTAGAGCCGAGGGGCAGCGGCAGGAGGCAGGTTGCAGAGAAGGACAGACCAGGGGCAGGCCTGGTTGCCCCTGGTTGCCCCTGCGGACGTGTCACACTCCCCACAAGCTTACGACGTAGCCCCCTGCCAGAGGCCCAGGCCGCGGCCCCGCACCGCACCTGCAGCCGGCTGAGGGCGCCCTGGCCTACGGACACAGCGCCCGGGTCCACGGGTCGCGGCAGGTCGGGCTGCGCCAGGCGGGGCGTCACCTGCAGCGGTTGTTTGGCGGGTGAGGCAGGTGGTGACGTCAGCTAGCGGGTGCGGCTGGGTAAGCGACTCCGCAGGTGCGCGCCGCGCCCCAGCCAGCATTGCCGCACGGGGGGGCATGCCGTACCTGGCAGCCCTTTGCCGTGATGCCGTACACCTCCTCCACCTTGGCAGCCACCTCGGGAGGCAGCGGGCTCTCGCCGCCCGCGCCGCCGCGCCGCCGCCGCCGGGACGCCGCCGCGCGCTTGGCGTGGCGCTCGGCCTTGGGGTCGGGCGGCGGAGGCGAGTCGCCGTGGTGGCCTCGCGGCGGCGGGAAGTCCTCCAGCGGCGGCGGCAGCGGCTCAAAGTCCTCCGCCATCATCTCCTCGATGTCCTGCACGAGCAAGTACGGTACGGCACGTCGGTGGCGGCGGTTAGGGCATACGGCTACCGTACGGGCCAGCTCAGCAGCAGGGGATACCGGCACGCCTGACGCGACGCCAGCGACGGCGCTGTCGGCGGCGCCGCTTTGCGCATGCTGTACGGCAGCACACGCTCCGTGTACGGCAGTGCATGTACGGCGTGCCGTACCTCCTGCAGGTACTCGAGCAGGTCGCCGTTGACCTGGCCGTGGTTGAAATGGGTCGGGCTGGGTGCCGGCAACGATCCCTCCTCGCCGGGCGCGCCGCCGCCCAGCGGCGGCAGCGGCGAGGGCGAGGAGCCGTCGTCGGGCCGCCGAGCGGCCAGCGACCCGGGCTGCGCGATACCGCTCATCACGGGCCTGGGGTTGGGTCAAGGGAAGCGTGGGGAGGGCGTTGGGGCCGTGACCTCTTCCTCCGATGCATCGATACCGCGTCAGCGCCCCCCGGCAAGATGCATGCCCGGAATCCCAATGGCCCCATGCCGCTCGCGGCCAAGCTTGCTGCCCTTCCCCAAGCCCCTCCCGCCTGGCCTCAGGAAAACGCCAAGCTCATTCTGCCAACCCCGCTCCTCGCGGGCCCTCGGCCTCACCTCAGCCGCACCCACTGCTCGTACAGCGTGGCGTGGCGGCATGCGTCCATGATGCGCAGGATGGAGGCCCAGCCGTCGGTGGACACGTAGATGGAGCCGGGCCCGGGCGCCGGCTTGGTGCCGGCCGTGGCGGGGCCGCCCGCCGGCTCGCAGCTCCAGGCAAGGCCTCGGGCGGGGCCGGGCTCGGGTGAGGGCGTGGCGGCGCGGCCGTAGCCGGGCGGCGGCGCGAGTGGGTCCGGCAGCGCGGGACCCGGCGGCGGCAGCGGCGTGGGCGAGCGGGAGGCGGTGGCTGAGCGCAGCAGCAGCTGCTGCGGCGCCAGCTGCGGCCAGCGCAGGGTGTTGGTGATCTGCAGCGTGTCGTACAGGTACGTGGCGTGCTCCACCACCACCTGCCGGGAGAGGCATTGGGGTGAACCGCACCGTGGCGGGTTTTGGTCGCGCACATGTCGTGAGCTCAAGGCCCATGGGATTAGTCCAGCAAGCGGCCCCTTGTGCGCTCCTCGCGCCAGCCCCTCCCACCCCCTCCGCCGCCTGCCCCCAACACAAGCCGCACCTGCAGCCAGGCGTCTATCTCGGCGCTCTTGCGGCCCAGCCGCGCCATCTGCGGCAGCAGCTCCAGCTTGGCGTCCAGCCGGTCGTACTCCAGGGAGGCGGCGGCCTGCGGGCGGCGGCAGAGCAGCGCCGTGTGGGGGGTGGCAGTGAAGGGCGCCGCGTGCCAAGCCAGGGGCCACGACACACCGCTGCCAGCGGAGCTCCCTTTCTGCCTCCCGCCCATCCCTCCCTTGGCCCCGGAAGGCAAGCCTTGCCTGCAGGTGGTAGATGACCACGTGCAGCTTGGACGTCAGCGCAGCATCTGGCGGGAGGGGCGAGGAGCGGAGAGACGCAGGGCGTGGGTGCAGAGAGGAGGGGCAGCGCGGGTCGGGTCGAGCGGCGTGGCGTGAGCGCCAGGTACCCTGCCCTGTTGCCTCTTGAATATCCGAGCAGCCCCCTCTCGGCCCCCACATCTGCGCTGCACGACACCAGCACTAGCACAAGCACAAGCACAAGCACCGCCTCCCCTCACAGCTCCACAGCCCCACACCGCGAAGCCCCGCCCGGCGCCCCACCCTCGTCCGACACGGGCATGAGCTCCCTCGCCGCCGCCATGTGGTGCGCGTACAGCCGCGGCAGCTCCGCCCACGTCGACAGCACCAGCGGCGACAGCAGGAAGGGGCTGGGCAGCCGCAGCTGCGTCTCCGACACCGTGATGACCGCGCTGGAGTCGGAGCCCACCGCCACGCCCTCGGCTGCCAGCGCCGCCGCCAGCTCCGCGGCGCGCGTGCGGTGGATGGGGTGCGAGAAGGGCACGCCGTAGGTGCGCCAGCGGCTGCGCGCCGCCAGCTCGCCCGTGTGCACGGGCGGCGCGCTGCCTCCCGCAACAGCCTGCCGGCCCACGGCGGCCGCGGCCGTGGGGGCCAGCAGGCTGTTGCGGGAGGCCGCGCCCAGGCCCGGCCCCGGCGACGGCGGCCGGCCGGCGGCGAGCAGAGCGGCCGCCGCCGACGGCGCTGCTCCCGGGCCGAAGCTCTTGGCGGCGGGCCGGAAGCCGAGGCTGCTGTGGGGTCGGGGCGCTAGTGCGCCGGGCGAGGGCGAGGGCGAGGCGGCGGTGGCGCGGCGGCCGGCGGCGGGCGAGGGCGGCGGGCGGGTGCCGCCGCCGCCGCCGGCCTGCGGCAGCGGCCCGGCGGCGGCCGAGGGCAGCAGCGTGAAGAAGTAGCCGGCGGGCACCCTGCGGCCGCAGGAGGTGCGCACCCCTGGGGGAAGGAGGGGGGAGGGGAGGGGAAGGGGGCCACGGGCAGTGACTAGGCTGGCGGGTAGAGCTGTCGAGGCCCCATAGCTGCGACGGGAGCGCCAGGTCGTCGCGAGCCGCCGGACCCGCCTGCACGCCGGCCCTGGCCCAGCAGCAGCCGGGCCCTCGGCCCTTGTCCTCCCCCGCCCCCCGCCCCCTCCTTCCCACGTCTCTCTCACCCGAGTGGTCGTACATGACGTGGTGCGCGTACGCGCCGCCGCCCGCCGCCCGCAGCTGGCCCACCAGCGGCCTCCTCGCGTGCTCGCCCCAGGTGTTGGGCTTGGCGGGGTCTACCAGGTGCACGTCGCGGTCCTTGTCGCTGTTGCGGCCCGCGCACTCGTTGGCGGCCTGGGGTGGGCGGGGGGAGGGGAGGGGGAGGCGGGGGAAGGGGAAAAGGGGAGAGTGGTGCGTCCCGAGGGGCAGCCTCGCGTGCGACAGGCTCCGCGCCTCCAGCGCGCGGCAGCCGTCAGGTATTGGCCATGCAGTCTCCCAAGCCCGCACGCTATGCACTCCCTCGCGCCTGTCGCTCCCTCCCTGCCCGCAGCCCCTCCCTCCCTCCCCCGAGCCCTGCCTTGGTGTCGGGGTGGTCCACGCCGTGCGCGTCGCACCACTCGGGCGGCTGCTGGTCGGCGGGTGTCAGGGCGGAGCGGTGCGGCCGGAATCGCATGCGTGTGCGGCTGTACTGGTACTCGCCTGGCGGAGGTGTGGGGAAAGGGGAGGGAGGGGGCAGGGAAGGCGTGGGGGGTTCAGGGCTGGCCTGGCGAGAGCAGGAGCAGCCGGGACGGAGCGGAGCGAAGACCGGGGCGTGACCCCGCCTCACACCGCGCCCCATTCTTCCTGGACCCTGCCCGCCTCGTCCCCTGCCGCCCGCCTCACCCCGTGTGGTGTGCGCCACCACTTGGCGCGGCTCCCAGGGCATGGCGGGCGGCGGCGCGCCCCCCGTCCAGGCGCTCTCCCAGCGCGGCGGCTGCCAGGCCACCACCCAGTCCACCAGCGCCGAGGACCACTTGCCAAAGTAGGTGCCCACGCGCACCTGGGGACAGAGGGTGGGGAGGGAGGCAGGGGGAGGTGGGGGCGATGGCGATGATTGAAGCGGGAGGGCCCGAGCCGGTGCCTCGGTCACCTAACATTTGAACACACCCCGCAGCAGGGCCCGCTGTTTCAGCCGCCGCCGCTCGACCAGCCGCCTGTCTTGCGCCCGCCCGGGCCCGTGCCTTGATGTCGGGAAAGTGCGAGTGCTGCAGGTAGGTGTAGGTGACCCGCGGGTCGGCGCCGCCCTCGAGGCAGTAGAAGGCGCCCGGCGGCAGCACCGGCCACAGCTCGGGCGGCAGCGCGAACACTGGGGACCGGGGGCGAGGCGGCAGCGGGCAGCAGGCGGGGCTTCGGGCGACAGCGGGATGGGGCCTTGGGGGGCAGTGGCTGCTGGCGCCGCGGCGCTGGGGTCAGCGGGACCGAGTTGCGCTGGAGGGGGCGCGTGTGTTGGCGGTGTGCGGTACCTGCGTCCAGCCGCGCCGTGCGGGGCGTGTCGGTGGGCTCCAGCAACTCGAAAGCCGCGGGCTTGCAGCGGTCGCGGAAGGCAGCGAGTGCCTCGCGCGACTGCGGGAAGCAGGGGGAAGAGGCAAGGGGGTTTGGCGCACGGCACGGAGCAGGTCGACGTGTGTTCGCGGCGGGCATGTCCGCCGTGCCCCTCCCTCCCCCTTTTTTCGCCGACGTGCGCGCCGTGCACTGCTTACCCAGGGAAGTGGCTCGAGCTCTGGGCCGGCGGCTTCTGACTGTGTTGTTCGCCGGCTCGAGGCGACCGGCGTGTAGGTGCCCAGCGCGGTGGCCGGCCGCTCCATGCGGGCTGGCTCCACCGACAATGTGCGCGGCGCCAACGCGCGAGGATTATCGGTTTTATACATCGCAGCCTCGCTGGCTATCGCTGCGAATTGTATGCAGGTCGTGCTCAGCCCCGAGCGGACATGCCGCGGGCCGCGCTGTCAGCTAGGACAGTAGCTTTTTGTAGCTTATTTTACTGGGCAACCGAACAGCAGATATGAGCGGCGTCGTATGCCACGAGGCTTACTTGGAAACAAGAGGACAAGCTTCTCGGGTTACCGCGCTTGGCGTACTGAATATCAGCTTACGGTGAGTGCTTGGCAGTGCTGCAACAGCTTACTGGGGTAAACGCCAAGAAAGGCCACATTAACCGCATCCCCATGCAACAAAGTTTGCTTGCTCAGTGACACGCCTAACTGAACTGTAGCCCTTGCAATGTTCACCCGCCATACACGCTGCTCTGTTACGCACTGCAATTGCATCGTTTTGTGAGCTCTTGTGGGTCCTAGAGGCATCGCAACACCCGACCTGCGCTGTGAACCCTGCCACCCGCCTCTGCATTCACCTTCTGCCACGATGAGCGGCAGCCTGAGATGATGCCTGCTCGCTGCCGACCGGACCACCCCTAACCAACCCGGCTGTCGATCGCGCTCCAGCCAGGGGCCCGGCCCCCGCCATGGGCAACACGCCTTCGGCCGAGGCCGAAGGCGTGTCCTGCTCGGGCTGCGGCTGCGCGCTGCCGCCCAACAACTACAGCTTCGAGCACATAGCGGACCAGGCAGGGCCCGGGGGTGGAGCATGCATTGCACCAGCATGGCAGCCGCATTGCCCAGGCGGGTTCTGGGCACCAGGCCCTGACGCAGCGGGGGCGGCGAACTCACGCCGCCAGGACGAGCCCGGTACTGCTGCCGGACCCCGCCGGACCCGCCCTCCCGACCTGCCCTCCCGCTTGTAGCTGTACATGTTCTTCGCCGAGCACCCGCCCGCGGAGCGCTACACGCTCGACTTCCTGGCGCCCCCGGCGCCTGCCCTGACACGAAGTCAGCCCCAAGCCCCGCCGCATCCCCAGCACGTCGCCACCCCTCCAGCACTAGCCCGTAACGCGCCAGCAGCCGCCGGCGGCACCGACCTGGCGTCTTGCGCCTCAGGCCTGGCAACTGTCTCCCGTACGCTGCAATATGTACGGGGGCCTGCCGAGCCGTACATGTACAGCTGCCCGGCCTGCTTCGTGGCGGCGGCGGGCAGGCGCGAGCGCACACTGGCAAACGCGATTTGCAACCCGGGCGGTGTGCCGGCCGTCGGGCTGGCGGCGGAGGCGCTCAGCGGCGCCGGCTACCACAGCGGCGGCGGCGGTGCTGGTGCAGGTGGGTCCGCAGTGTGGCGGGGGTGGAGGGCACGGCCCAGCCCCAAGCCACGCATGGCGCATGCACCTTGTTGCGCCGACTGCTTGCTCCTGTCTGCGCAGCTTGTCTCAGCCGCGGCGCGCTGCTGGCCGCTGCTCGCAGGAGTTGGCAAGAGCCTGCGGCCGGGCACCGGCCGGCAGGTGGGCGGCGCCCAGGACCCCGGCCCCAACCCCAACCCCGACGAGGACGAGGACGAGGACGAGGACGAGGACGAGGACGAGGACGAGGACGCGGTGCTGGCCGCGCCCGATTTCGAGGCGGGCTTCCGCTACCGCACGGGGGACCGGGTGGGCTGGCGCGGCCATGAGTACGTGTGTCGCCGCAGCCACGAGGGCGGCCAGGGCGGACCGACAGAGGCCGTGGCGGTGCGGGCTCAGGGGGGTGTCGAAAGGCCGACGGCCGGAGGACCGGGGGCCGGGGATGCGGAGGGCCAGGGGGCGGGGCCGCGGCCCGAGGTGGTGTGGGAGCGGGTGGCGGAGGCGCCCGGGCGCGGGGCGGCGGCGCGGCGCGGCGGCGGCGGGAGTCACGAACCGGGGCCGGCGCAGGGGCGGGGCGCACTGGCGCTTGGCGCGGGCGCGCGCGGCTCGGGCGGCGACGCACGGCCGTGGCTGCACCCACGGGTGGTGCCGCGGAGCGGTGGGCCCAGTGGGGCAGGGCAGCGGGCGGATGCGGGCCCGGGGCTGGGGGCGCTGCTGCCTCAGTCGCTGTCGGCGCATGAGTCGGACCATGGCTGAGGTCGGGCCGCTGAGCAGGGGTGCGGGAGCAGGCGCGGGGGCGTCAGGGCTCATGGGTCTGCTGGGCGCAGGGCAATCACGCGCCGGCGCAGGGGCAGCGGTACGGGCCTACCACGAACGTGCATGCGATGAATGTTACAGCAGGTTACTGAGTGGTATGAAGGAGGCGGGCTGGGCGGCCCCAGGGTGAAGGCCGCAGGTCAGAGCCCCAGGTCGGAGCCACGCATGTGGCGAAATATGCGAGCACATGCGAGACGGTGTGTGCGTCGTCCGTCGCATACCCGACACGACGACAGCCAAAGAAGAATTGCCGACGGTCAGCGCCGGTGCTATGAAACCAGGACAGTCAGCGCCGCACTGCGACGCGCATCAACAATCATCTATCCAGAAAAGAATCATCCAGTACTCCGCCACGCTCTGCCACCCAGGCGCGTAGGACGAGGGCACCTCCTCAGCGCTGCGCGCCCCACTCCACCATCCGCCGCCCCCCGCATGCCTGCACCCGCACCGCAGCTCCGCCAGCGGCCCTCACCAAACAACAACAATTACCCTAGTCAGCCTGCCAGCGCGCCTGCCACAGCCGCCACCTGCCCCTCCCACCCATGCTCCCGCCCATCCCGCAGCCGCCTCCCCCGCTCCGCGCCTCGCCCTCGTTCCTCAGTGCCCTCACGCCCACAGCGCGATGACGCACATGGCGCCGGCGCCCACGCACACGGCCGCGAAGCTCAGCAGCCGAGCGCCTGAGCGCGCCGGCCCCGCCCCGCCGGCGCCGCCCGCGCAGTGCCCGCCGGCGCCGGCTCCTGCCGCCGCCTGCGGCGCCGCCGCCGCGGGCACCCGCCCCAGGTCCTCCGCCAGCAGCTGTACCAGCGCTATGTACAGCAGCATGCCGCCGCTGCGAAGGAGGGAGGCAGGGAGGGAGGGAGGCAGGGGGAGGTAAGGGCGAGAGCACATGGATACGGAGCGACGAGAGGGGGACTGGAGCAGCGGGTCTTGCTGAGTGCAGCTGCGCGAGACGGCAAGGTGCAACGTCCTCTCCCCGGACCCAGCCCGACCAGTCGCGCACCTGACGCCATTGAGGCTGCCCTGCAGCCCCTTCGCCAGCGGCCCGCTGGGGTCCGCAAGCGCCGCGCCCGCGCCTCCCGGCAGCAGCCGCAGCAGCGCGGGGCTGGTGGCCGCCAGGCCGGCGGCGATGCCGACGGGGCAGGTGAGGGCGTAGGCCAGCACCATGGCGGCGCCGCGGCCGGCCGTGAAGCCGCCGGCGGCAAGCACACCGCCCAGGCCGATGCCCTGCAGCGTACGGGTTACACGAGGTAGTAGGTGGCGGGTCCAGGACGAGGGGTTTCGGGCTTGGGGTTTCTGGTTTCTGAGGCACGCGCTCTCGGCGAATGCATTGGCCCTGCGGGGGCGCTGCTGGACACCTCACGCATGGGCAAGCGCAGGCGCGGCCGCACCTCGAGCCACTGGTGCGCGCCTAGCGCCGCGGTGAGCGCCCACACTCTGTTGGCGTCGTCGGTGATGACGCCGATGGACAGCCCGATGATGATGCTGCGGCGTGACGGGGATGGCGGGCGTCGCGTCATGGGGCGGGCAGGGAGGTCACGGCTCGGGTCAGCAGCTTGCTTGGCCGGCCGTTCCGCACCGAGGCACGACGGCAAGCCCGGGCCCCGCCAGCCCGGTAGCCACAGCGACTGCTGACACCACCACACCCAGCAACCCAACACGCCCCCCAGCCCCACCTGTGCACTATACAGCCCAGCTCGAACAGGATGGCCAGCAGCCGCTGCCGCAGCCCGGGAGCAGCGCCGTCGCCGCCGCCAGACTCCGGCGCGGCGCCGGCGGTGCCCGCGATCACCACCAGCCCCGGGCCCTGCCCAAGCGACACACACACGTGGTGGTGCCCGGGGCCGGGCGGCTCGGCATGCGGCCGGCTGCTGGAGCACCCCGCTACTGCGGCGGCGCCGTCGGCTGTGTCGAGGTCGGCCTTGGCGCCGCCGCCGCCATGTTGGTGGCCGTGTTGGTGCGCCCCTGAGCACACGTCGGCGGCCACCACCACCACGGAGTGTAGCTGCGCCCCCTGCCTGCCGTGCGGTTGGGCGCCTCGCCCCCCGTGCTTGCGGTCAGGCTGGTGGTGCTCCTCTTGGTGGAGGTGCGCGTGATGATGCTCATGGGAGTGGAAGTGCGGGTGTCTGTGGTGGCGCTCGTTGTGCGCGAGCAGAGCACCGCAGCCAGCCGCCAACGCCGCCGCCGCCGCGGCCAGCTTCTGGGCGTGCTCCCCCGCAGGATCCCCCGGGTGCAGGCTCTGCGCCTCCGGCGACGCCTCACCGCTGCCAGCCAGTCCGGCCTGCTCGTGCTCCCCACAATCCTTTTCTGCCGGCCCCAGGAGCGGCTGCCGCAGCTGGTCCGCCGACGCCGAAGAGGACGGAGCCCACCGGACGCCAGCGCGTCCGGACCGATCGACGGGGCTGTCGTCCTCTCCGCTGCTGCTGCTCCTGCGGCCGCTGCCGCCGTCCCCATCGGTGCACGAGCCGTCGCTGCTGTCGCCGCTCCGCGACGTGGACTGGCCGGCGCTGCGTGGCTGCTGCGGGTGGGGCTGAGCGGCGGGTGTGCCGTGGGGGCTGGCGTGCAGGATGTGAGCTGCATGCTCCAGCAGGACCATGAGCAGCACGCCGGCCAGGATGCAGACGCCGCCTATGGGGAAGTCAGGGTAGTTTGCCAAGCCAAACTCGGACAGGTCCTCAATGGCGTCTGCGCAAAGGATGGAGTGGCAAAGGGGTGGCGACGGTTTAGCATCCCCGGGTGGCTGCGCAGCCTGTTTGTGAAATAAGAGTAAGTACACCTGACTCTCTGACGTTCAAGGGTAGAGAGGGGCAATCCGTAGTGGCAACCGCAGTACTTCGTAGCCTGCGACGATCTGACCGGGCGGGCCGCCATGCGGCGCCGCTTACCAGGAATTATGTGCACGAGGGCCAGCGCTAGGATGACGCCCGCCGATAGAGAGCGCGATAGCAGCGCCAAGAGGCTGTCCTGCTGCCGGAAGGCCTGAGGAAGGGAGAGTGGAAGAGCGCGCGGGTCCGAGGAGGGGGTTGCCGCGCGTGTGCCGGACACACGTGCAGGGGCAGGGCGGGCACGGTCTGCAGGGCACACCTTGTGGAATAATGGCGGTAGACCTCCAATTAGTCCCGCAGCAAGGACAATGAAAATGGCTGCGCAACGCGCTGTGAGAGTCGAGGTCGCGGCATTGCCCGTGTCCTCAGCGGAGGCAGCCATGGTAGCGAGGTTGCAAAGCTCAGCGGGACACTGCAAGTCTTGTTGACGCGGCTTGGCCTTCAATTCTGCAACCCCTCAACCTCCGACGAGTTGCAGGCTTCCTCCCCGCTGCAGGAGCAGCTGGAGCAGTTCGAGCGCACGCAATTGGGACAATTAGGTAGCTGGTGCATGCCAGGGGGCGCCCTTGCGAGGAATGCGCGAGTCGTCGACCATACGTACGGCAACGGTCACCATACATCAACGGTCTTTCGCAATTGTGCAAGACCGCTACCCTTATCGCTTGCGCATCCTGCAGCATAATAAAGCTGCGACTCCGCTCTGCCTTGCTCTGCTCTGCTGGTCCCAACGTGGAGGGTATGTCGCGATGGTCCCGCTGAGCCCGCCAGGGCCCGCCTGGGTCCCGCTGTCCCTTCAGCCGCTCCCTCGACTTCCGCCGGAGCTGCCACTGCCGCTTCGCGCCTGCCGCCCGTATCTGGTGCCTCTGCCACTCCTCCGGTCGCTGCAACGCTGTTTGCGCCTAGATCCTAGACTTCGCGCATAAATACCACTACCGCGAGCAGGGGAGACTCCCCTGACCGCGAGTCTGATCCCAAGCGCGTAGTTGCACCGGCACACGAGGGCCGCAAGCCTCTGCAGCTCAGACACCCGGGCGGCGGGTGCTGGCGCTGCTGCACTTGACGCAGCCGTCGGAAAAGCTCTGCAGGGCCAAGTGGGCCTCCTCGCCGGGCGAGGATCGGTGCAGGAACACAGAGCAAGCCCAGATGCCTCCTTTACATGGGCACTGCTTCCCCGGACTCCTACCGGACTCCTACCCCGGCAATGAAATCATCAAATGCGTAGCCCCACCCCCGCAGGCGGCCAGCCTGGCCCAGTGCGCTTCCCGGACGCGCCGCCGGGTTCTGCAATCGCCCCAGCCTGGCGGCCATGGCGCGCGCAGCAGGACTCGGCGACGCACCGAAAGACACACGACATGGTTCGGCATGACCCGTACAAGCAGCAGCCCCACACATACGCGCGGAGCGGCCTCGCCGCAAACGGCTCAGCGCGCCCGGGCAACACCGGCACACACGCGTCTTGTCGGCAACGGACACAAGGTGCTATTCCGTGCCGTGAGCGCGCGCGCTCACCCCAGCCCCGTACCCTCTGCAATGGTCGCAGGCTCTCTCTGCAGCGTGCATGCGCTTTTGCGGGCCGCCGGCGCGCCGCTGGGGATCAGCGGCGCCCTCGGACAGACCCCAGCGCAGCGTCATGTGCGCCCGGAGAGTACCGTGCCGCTCTCCTCACGCCGCTCCTCTCATCATGTCTCAGCTGTTCTTGCGCGGCCCGGCGACTTGCAGCAGGCGGCTAGGGACAAGGCAGCGCAGAACGCACACATACACACACACACACGGCGCACACGTAACGGCAGACACACGCGCACGTCGCACACAGGCACCGAAACGCACATAGGCACACGCGCAAACACTGCAATGCAGGCAGCCTCATCCGGTACCCCTCGGACCCTCCCCCCTCCTGCAAACCCCAGCGTCGGAACCTCTTGGCAACGCCAGCACCCCGGCTGCCACCAAAGCGCAGCCCAAGGCCCCGTCCCCAGGACAAGGGCCACACCCTTGGGCCTCGTAGCGGCCCAACATCACGGCTGGCTCACGCCCCCGTGTCCATGAGGTCAGCGCCGTACCGCTCCGGCTGCTGCTGGCCGCCAGCCGGCGCGCACCCAGCCGCCGCCGCCGCCGCCGCCGCCGCCAGGGGGAGCGGCGGCGGCGGGCACGAGCCGCTGCCCTCCGTCGATTGGTTGCGGTCGACGGCAGCGAGCGGCGGCAGGCCCCCAGCAGGCGGCATGTTGCTGCCGCTGGCGCCGCTGTTGTCGGCCGGGCTCAGCGCGGCGGCGGCGCCGCTGCCGCCGCTGGTGGTGGCGCCGCCGCTGCTGTTGGAGGCCATGCCCGCCACTGCGGCGTAGGCGTCGTGCCGCGCCTTTGCGACCTGAAGCACCAGCCTACACGGCGGCGGGCATGAAAGGGATGGGTTGAGTGCCAAAGCGACCAGCGTCATGCGCGCCGGCCCGACCGCGGACACCCGCTGCCCGCACCCCAGACCACAATGTGATTCTGCCCGTCAGCATCGAGCCCGACACCCCCAGCGCACCTGGCGCCGTCGGCTGGGTCATGCGCGCTGCTCACGATCTGCTCCACGGTGCCCCACAGTCGATCCTCGATGGTCTTAGCGTACGCCTCCGCCTCGGGCGGCAGGGTCACGCCCCCCGGAGGCAGCTGCCCCGAGCCGCCGCTGCCGCCGCTGCCCCCGCTGCCCCGGAACAGCGCGGCGTTGGGTGTGGCGCGGCTGACGTGGCCGCCCCCGCCGGGCGGCGAGCCGACCAGCGCAGCGGCGGCGGAGGGGTCGGCGGCGCCACCGCCGGAAGGCAGGCTGCCCGCCTGCTGGAAGGCCACTGCGCCAGCCCAGGCCAGGGGTGATGGGTGCAGGGGGTGGGAGGTCTGGTTGGCGGGGGGTGCTGCGGCTTGCGCCGGCGCCGGCTGGCTTCCGCCAGCGGTGCTACCGCCGCTGGGGCCCGTGTCCTGACCCAGCGCTGCGGTGCAGAGAGAGGCATAAGAGGGCGGGTGGGCGGAGGGAGGCGGGCATCGCGGCGAGACGCTGTCCTTACCACCACAGGCAGCGCCGCCGCTGCCGCCGCCGCCACCGCCGCCACCGCCGATGGCAACGGCCATGCCTGTGCCGCACGGGCTACCGGTGGTGGCGGCGGCGGCGGCGGCGGCGGCGCGGCGGTCAGGGCAAGCGTGCCTCCAGCCTTGCGGCGGCGCGGCGGCGCCAGCCATGGCGAGTGACAGGGGAGTGGAGCCCCGCAGGAAGGCTGCCCGTGAGGTGCAGCATGGTGCGGCGGCGTGCGAGCGGCGCGCCGGCGGGCCAGCGGCGGCCGTTGGCGTGGCAGGGCAAGCCCAGGGGACGTCGGCGGGCGGCTGCGTGAGCGCCACTTGAGGCCACTGCACCTGGGCACTAAGCGCTTTCTGGTGCACGCTACGCTGCCCTTCTCCATGCAGGCCTTCCGCCTCGACGCGTTCACGATGTCTCGCTCGCGGCCGCATCCCTCCCAATCCTCGCAGCCCCCACACGCTTTGCTGTTAGCCTTCGGCCCCCAGCGCCCCAGTCCCTCCCCTGCTGCCCCCAGCGCCCCACCTCGCAGCTGCGCCTCCAGCTCCGCCACGCGCGCCTCCAGTCGGCTGTTCTGGTCATGGGCCGCCTTGTTCGCCCGCTCCTGCACGCACAGGGCGAGCGCCGCGAGGGCAGCAGGCACAGCCTCAGCACCGCTGCCACCAGCACCTGCAGTCTGTGCACAGAGAGCACCATACCGGGAACCCTCTGCAGGGGGTGTCCCAGGCTGCGCATCCCTCTGGGCTCGGTCCCGGAGCTCAGCCCTCACCTGCGCTTCCAGCCGGCCCCGCACGGTGGCGCCCTGCGCGGTGACGCGCTCCTCGATGGCCCGCCCCAGCATGGCCGTGTCGTGCACCGCCCGGGCCGAGTTGGCCGCCAGCGCCGCCTCCAGCGCAGCCGTCTTGGCGGCCTGGTGAGCCGTCAGCGCGGCTTGCGCGTGCAGCTGCGAGGGCGAGAAATGTGCCATGGGGAGTAACGAACTACTTGCGAGGGGAGGAGGCAAGCAGAACGGTGCGACAAGGCGCCGTCAACGACGGGTGCTAGACAGCGTATGCACGTCTGGCTCCATAGCGATTGCGTGGGGGAAGGCACAGGGCCCACCTTTTGCTCCAGATCGTCGTGGCGCAGCTTCTGGCTCCACATGCGCTTCTCCTGCGCCTGCATGGCGGCCGTCAGCGGCCGCACGGTGGCCGTGGCCGCGGCCGCCGCCTCGGCCACGACGCCGCATGCGCCGCTGCCGAGAGCGCCTGATGCGCCCTGCAGACCGGAGCCGTTGCCCTGCGCCCCGGCGGCAGACACGCCCTCCTGCTGCCCCGGCCCGCCGCTGCTACCGCCCCGCCCGTTGCCGCCGCCGCCGCCGCTGTTGTCGCTGCCGCCAGCAGCGGTAGCACCGTTGCCGCCGCTGCTGGCTCCGTCAACCGCCATCACCTCGTCAGCGCTGCCGCGCCCACCGGCCGCAGCATCGCCGGCGGCGCCGTCGGCACCCGCGCAGCCGCTGCCCGCGCCGCCGGCAGCCGCACCGCTGCCGGCGCCCCCGCTGCCTCCTGCCACCTGCGCCGCCTGCAGCGCCTGCATGGAGCGCTTGAGCGCGGTGTTCTCCTCCTTCAGGCCCTCCACCTGGGGTGGGCGGAGGAGGCAGCGACAGCAACACAACGGCGCATACGCAGTCAGGGGGACGCAGAGGATAGCGTGCTACCGGAGAACGGCGCTGCCCACCCTGCCGCAAGTGGAAAGCCTCAAATCAACTTATGTATGCATGCATCGGCTTGCGCTACATGACGCCAGGAACGCACGGCCCGCTGTCGACCGCTGTGATATGCAGTCGTTGCTACCGACTATCACACAGGTCATCCGACGGCACGCACCTCCTTGGCCAGGGCCGTAAGGCGGCCTAGCTGGCCGGCCATCTCGCTGAGCAACGCCGCGGTGGTGCCGCCCAGATGCTGTGGCATCGGCCGCGTAATGCCGGCGGGGAGCGGGTTGCCGGCGGCGTCAAAGCTGGTCAGGTTGGCGGGCGCTGCGGGAGGCGGACAGAGAAGGGGGCAGGGCGGGGAGACGTAAGGATCGCACAGGACAGCGCATACGAAGTGCGTCGAAGGACAGAGCAAAAGCGCTTGGCGCGCAGAAACGGTGCGCGTTGCGGACGCCCGAGTCGTTGTAAGACACCCTGGGCTGCTGCGCGAAGGCAGTTGCGCGGGGGCGGACCGTTATGGACAACCACGGTGCCGCTGCGATGACTCACGGGGCGGAGGGCTGCCGCCAAAAGGCGCAAACGGCATCCCGATCCCAGCGCCGCCGCTGCTCAGAGCCGCCGCCAGTCCGGCGCCGCCGCTGCCCAGAGCAGCGGCTAGCCCCGCGCCGCCGCTGGTCAGAGCTGCCGCTAGACCGGCGCCGCCGCTGCCGAGCGCTGCCGCCAGGCCTGCACCGCCGCTGGTCAGGGCCGCCGCCAAGCCGGCGCCGCCGCTGCTCAGCGCCGATGCGCGGCCCAGCAGACCGTGCGCACCCGCTCCTCCTGCGCTGCCACCGCCGCCCTCTCCGGGGCCCATGTCCGCCCTGCTGCGCTTTGCGGCCTTGTGCCCGGTCCCGGCGTCGCCCCCGCAGCCGTCGTCCGCCGCATCCGCTGCCGTGGCGTCCATGTGCTCCGTCGAAGAGGTGGCCGCGGTGTGCGAGCTCTGGCTGTTGGTGCTGGGCTGCGATTGAGGCGCCTGGCCCGGCAACGAGTCCGACATGCTGGGCAGCCGACCCACATCGGCCGGGGCTGCAGCCGCGGCGCCCGCCGCAGGCGTCTGGCCCGGCTGCGTGCCTGGGCCAAGGCCCAACAGGACAGCCTGCCCCGGCTTGAGGTAGTCCCCGACCAGCTGCTCCAGGCGGTTGAGGCCGCCCGAGCCCGCGGGCCCGGAGGCGAGGCCGCCGGCGCCGGCGCCGCCGGGGCCAGAGGACAGTCCCCCCGCGGTGAGCGAGCCGGCACCGGGCGACAGCAGTGGGCCAAGGTTGCCGCTAAACGTGTTCTCCGACTTGATGGCCAAGTGAGGCACGCCAGCGCCCGGCGCGGGCATGGGTGGCGCCCCGGCGGCGGGCACGGGCCGGGAGAAGGCGCTTCCTGGGGATGGAGCCACGTGCGGGCCGGCCGGCCGGCCGGGGCCGAGGCCAGTGCCAGCTGCGGTGCTGGGCGGGACCGCGCCATGCAGGTGCAGGGGTGGGAGCCCCGCTCCTGGCGGCAGGTACGCCGCGGCAGAGCCTGGCGGCGGGCCGCCCGCGGCCGATGACGGTGGGGATGTGAAGAGTGGTAGGGTTGCCGCGATGCCAAGGTCCAAGGGGAAGGGCGCGGACAGAGCAAAAGGTGGCGGCGCTGCCACAGGCTGCGGCCCATTGGCGCCAGGCATGCCACCGGACATCGGCGCATGCAAGGAGCTGGGCATCGGCATGGGCAGCGTTCCGGAGGCCGCCGCCGCCAAGCCCGCCGCGCCGCCGCCCGGCGTTGCCAAGCTTAGCGGCGGCGGCGGTGGCGTGCCGTCGTTCGAGCCCGGCTGAGCTGCGAAGAGTGAGGCGGTGGAGGGCTGCGGCTGCGAGTTGTGCGCTGAGGAGCCGCCAGCATCGCGCCCCACGCTGTCGCGGGCCTCGCGTCCTCCGGACTCGCGGGCTGAGGTGTTCGCGTTGCTGGACGCAGGCTTGCGCCGGTGGATAGTGAGCAGTAGCTCCCTGTTATTTTGCTGAAAGTACTCGTTTGCGAACTCCCATCGATCAGGGTCCACCTTGCGGAAGCCCTGCACCGGCGCGTGAAGGAGAGAGTGCGAACGACAGGTGTCAGCACGGGAGGCGCGTGTCGTTCAACGGCCTTCCCGGCCTCTTCCCGCGGCGAGCAATGGCAGGCTTGGGTAATGTAATAACTCAATTGCGACATACTCCTGGCCAGTCTCACGTAAGTGTTTAGCTGCCGCACGAAGGAAGAGAAGTTGTTGTGCTTGAAGTATAGCGGAAGGAGGTTCGCTGCAAACTCTGAAGGTTTCCAAACAATGAAACTGAATGGGAAGGGGAAAGGGGCGACCGCTGGCAGCGTTCAGTCAGTCGCTCGGCATCGGCACGCTGCAAGCCGGTGCTCTTGGTAACACCGCTGAGGCGCGATGCTGCGCGCGACAAGTCTAGGTCCACATAGGTGTCCTTAGCACCCGTGCAAGCGGGTCCGCAAGGAGGAAGCTTGTAGCGCATTCCTGCGGCTCCGCAACGCACCTTGTCCCCCGAGGCGACCAAGAGATGATGTGATTCGTGCTCTGGTCATCGACGAGCTCGTAGCTGCGTAGGAGGGAGAAGAACGTTCAGGAAGGAGAGGGTTGGAATTCGGCGTGCATCCGCTCCCCAAGACGCTTCCGCGCTCACGTCTTGCGTAGGAATGGGGCTGGAAGACCTTGATTCCCGCCAGAGCCAGCCTTTGCGGACCGCTCCTCACGCTCCATACTGGGCAGCTTCAGGACATTCTACAGCCGTTGCGCGGCGACCGCGCAACGCGGGACAGTACTGTAGCGCTATGCTTATGCTTTGGTGCGCAGT
Organism: Chlamydomonas sphaeroides; assembly: GCA_001662425.1. Taxonomy (NCBI): domain Eukaryota; kingdom Viridiplantae; phylum Chlorophyta; class Chlorophyceae; order Chlamydomonadales; family Chlamydomonadaceae; genus Chlamydomonas; species Chlamydomonas sphaeroides. Next base: position 23,298 of record BDDC01000741.1, read on the forward strand.
GCGTCTGAAATGTGTTGGATGAGCGCTCCTATACCTTCGCGAACGGCACGTCCCATGTGGCCAGAAGCCCCCGCCCTTCCCCGCCCTTCTCCTCAGCGCCCAAAATTGAGTTTCTCTTCGGGTTACACCGCGACGCCAAAGCCTAAACTTGTCTATATGACTGCATTTATTGGCGCAAGCAGGTGCAGCAGGCCTAGCCTGATGGGCACAACGGGACTGAAGGGAGCAGGGAGGCAGGGCAGGAGGCTGGGGCAGGGTAGGGTGCTGGCCGTGGGTGCTGGCGGATACCGTGCTGCCTTCGCGTACTTGAGATTGTTTGGCTGGCGTGTGCAGTGGGGCCTAGTCAGAGATGCCTGCATGGTGTGTGTGTGGAGGGGCCACATCGTGGCCGTAGGGTACGTGGAGTAGCTAAACCTTCCCAGCTGCGCATGGGTGCATGGCTCGCTCCCAAAAGAGGCGTTCACTGTTTGAACCAAGTGCATGTTTCGTACTTGCGCTACCTTGGTGCCCGAGCCGAACGGCTCGTGCCCCTCAAGGAGCGAGCCAACATCCTCTACCGCTCCTCTACTGAAGGGTCGGGTGCATCCCCATATTCCTCCTTTGACTTCGTTCTAGCTTGTAATATCCCCAATTTCTTACTTACAAGAATCCTCTGCTGAACCCTACGCGGTGCGCGCTAACCTCCAACTCAACCCTCCATCCTCCATCCGAAAGGCCTTTAAGTAAGGGCTTGGCGGTACGGCTCGTCGGCCCGTGTCCCATGTGCCCTGCCAGGCCCTTCTTGCCCCTTTCGGGGATCGCCGGGGAAGCGCCGGGGACGGCCGGGGACGGCCGAAAGAGTGTGCCTCCTTGTCGCTTGTGCGTCCTTTCAGTTGAGAACCAGCGTGGATGTCATTGGAGGGTACCTGAGACAACCACCAGTACTGGCAGCCCCTGGCAGCCCGGTCTTCGCGTCATGCCTCGTCATGCTCCTCTCGGCTAGGTTTGGATCCCGCATCCTAGCTCCTACCCACAACACACTTCCACTCGGTACCTCAGCACCTGGTCACGAGAGTACTAATAGGCAGGCTCACTGGGCGAGTGGGCTGGGGGTTGAGAGGGTCAGAGGGGATGCGGGACGAGGCTGGACTGAGGCACGCAACTAGGCGGGTTTCGGTGCACGACAATCCTTATCAGTGTCTCAGACGCTGTTCCCATAACCATCTCGGCCCAACAACCATTATCATTACATTGTGTGCACCTGAATCCTATCTACCGCAGAACGCGTGGAGCACGCGCAACAATTCGCCTCGATGCGCGACATAGGTCGCAGGCAACAATGCCACCGTTTGTACAAACACCAGGCACTGTAAGCAGCTTGATATTGTAGCAAGACGCGGAAGGAATGCCGGCAACGACCGGCACCCTCACAGCTGTTCGCGGAATGGACCAGTCGACGAATGGCACTATGGCGTACGGAGTGCTCTCAAGAGAGGACCGCAAGCAGATGTGAGCTCGAACGTCCTTGTTGCCATGGAACGCTGGCACCGCGGCCGCTCCCGTAGCGGCGGTGTGTGCACTGTTGGTCACATGAGGCTTGGGGGTCTTGCCTGGCTTATGGCAGATTTACGGCGGGTGGACCACCTGCCCGGCGGACTCGGCCAACTGGGCGGTCTGTGCGGGGAAAGGCCTCAACCGCAGCTGCGTGCACTGCTGTGCAGGTTCGGTCTGGACTGCCCGGAGCAGCTGGAGTGGCGGCACTGGGCCCCGGGCACGGAATACGTCAAGCAACTAGTGCTGAAGAACGTCAGCACCGCGGCCTTGAAGATCCGCTTCAAGCAGCCGGCCAGCAAGGCGTTTGCGATGGACTTCCCGGAGCCCTTCAAGCTGCGGCCTGGCATGAGCCAGTCGCTGCGGGTGAGCTGCCGTACTGCAGCGCAGCCCAGCTCAGCCCCGGCTCCCAGCCGCCGGCAGCCGTCGCGCCGCCCCGGCTCCCCGTCCCTGGCCCTTGCGCGCCGGTGTGGCCACCCCCGGCGGCAGCATGCAATCCAGCGGCCCAAGCGCCCACGCCCTGGGCGCCCATGCCTGCCTCCTGAAGGTTCGCTCTGTTGGGTCGCTGCCGCCTGGCTCCTGCCTGCCGCCTCCGCCAGGTGGTGTTCCGGCCGCTCAAGCTGCAGCACTACTCGGAGAACATTGAGCTGTACGTGGGCAACGCCTCCTTCCTGGTGCCCGTGCACGCCTACACGCCCGTCACGCACATCGAGGTGCGCCGGTGCCCCGCCTGGCGCTGGGCGGGCTGCGGGCAGCAGCGGCTGTGTGCATGGCCATGTGGAGCACGTTCGCCATCGCAGGCCGCTGGGCTAGGCTGGGGCTAGGGCTGGGGCTGGGCAGCCAGCGCCTGAGCGAATCCCCAGCGGGCCAATGACTGCTTGCCCCTCCCGGGTGCTGTTACGGCGGTCCCTCAGGTGCCTCCCGCGCTGGACTTTAGCTTCCGGCCCACCAAGGAGACCGCCTCGGCGCCGCTGCTGGTTAAGAATGCGGGCGACGTGCGGGTGAGCCGCCAACCCGGGGCTGGGGTCGCAGGGCTGCCAGGGGGTGGACGAGCTGAAAGCGAGGTGCCGGCAGCGGAGGCCTAGGGCCTGGCAGCCGGCAGCCGCGAGCTGGGGCGCTCGTGTACCTCGGCGTGGACACTGGCAGCGGGCTTGGATACTGGTGGCGGGCGTAGGCCCTGGTGGCGCCTGTAATGCAGCGCACGGCTGTCCGTATCTGCCTTGCTTAGCGGCACCGTGAGCCGGCGAAGCAGGGAGACAGCAACCAGGCACCGCAAGGCGCAAGCAGTGCTACCCAGCTGCGCTCGGAGAGCCTAAGCTGCCCGGGTCACGCCCGACATATGCTGCTGTCGCGCGCAGGTGGACGTGTTGTGGCGGCTGGAGGCGCCCTTCGCCATCAACCCGCCCTCCGCCAGCCTGGGCCCGGGCGAGGCGGTCACCTTCACCGTGCTCTTCACGCCGCCGGAGGCCTGCTCCTACACCGCCAACGCAGCCTGCCAGCTCGAGTCGGGCGCCGCTGCGGTGTGCAAGGTGCGCCCGCCCTGGCCGTCGCAACCCCCTTGGGTGTCGCATCGCACCTCGTCGTGCCCACAACCCTTCCGCCGCGCCTCCCTTGGCGTCCCTCCCTCGGCTCCCTCGCTTGCCGCAGATCTCGGGCATCGGCAAGTTCCCCTACCTGTCGGTGGAACAGGCGGGGGTGGACTTTGGGCCCGTGGTGGTGGGCCAGCGCGTGGAACGCACCGTGCGCTTCGGCAACCACTCGGTCGTGCCCGCCAACTTTGCGATCACGCACGACGAGGCGGGCCCCGATGACGGCGTCTTCGCGCTGGGCCCCGCCCGCGGCACGCTGGGGCCCGAGGAGTACAGCGTGCTAAAGCTGTCGTACACGCCGCGATCCACCGGCACCTTCAGCTCCGAGACCTACTTTATCGGCACGCCCGGCGGCAACCGGGTGTCGCTCAACCTGCGCGGCAGCGCCGTGGCGCCCACGGTGACGCTGTCGGCGCGCGCCTTCAACTTTGGCAACGTGGCCGTGGGCGCCAGCGCATCGCGCGTGCTGTACCTGCGCAACCACTCGGCGGTGCCGGTGCCGTTCGACTTCCAGGCCGACCCACATGACGTGTTTGCGATCAGCCGCACGCGCGGCGTGCTGGCGCCGGAGACCACGACGCACGTGACCATCACCTTCAAGGCGGGCCTGCCCGCAAACTATTGGCGCCGCGTGTCACTGCTGCTCAAGGACGCCGACCCCCAGGTGCGGTGGCGGTGCCGGCTGGCGGTCGAGGGCGCGTCCAGGCCAAGAGGCAGCGGCAAGAGGTATCCCCTGTCGGCTACCGAACACGAACCGTCCCAACCCACATGAAACTCCCAACCCCAGGGTGTGGACCTGGTGGCCACGTCGTACACCGACAAGTCCCGCCCGCCGCCGCTGAGCCACCGCCACGTGGAGCGCTACCTGGCCCGCACCACCGCCGGCGGGCCCGCCGTGGAGGAGGCGCAGCTCGACTCCAAGCCGCCCTCGGGCGCCGCCGGCCTGTACGCTGGCGACACCATGCCGCCCGACCCCGCCGTCGTGGCCGCCGCCGCCATCGCGGCCATGGACGGCGGCGCCGCGGGCGAGGAGGGCGGCTCCACGGCGCGGCTGCTGGGGCCGGACGGCTGGGCGCTGGTGTTCGGGGGCCAGGACCCCGCGGGCGCGCTGGCTGTGGACTGCGACGCACTGGACTTTGGCTCCTGCTCGCGGCTGAGCGCCAGCGAGTACCGCAGCGTGACGGTGACAAACACCACGCCCGCCAAGCTCACGGCGTTCGTGGTGGTGCCCGACTGGTCCGACCCGGGCGCGGCGCAGGGCGAGCCGGCGCGGCCGGTGTTCCAGGCGCGTCAATGCGCCGGCTCCGGCCACGCGTGGGTGCAACGGGTTGCATGAGAGATGGGCCGGGGGCATCAGGGCCTGCACGCACAGCTCCAATCCCCACGCCCCGGCTGCCTCACCGCTCGCAGGTGTTCCCCGACTCGGTGGACATCCGGCCGCGCGGCCAGGCGGTGTTCAAGGTGGCCTTCCGGCCGCCCCGCGACGGCGCCTTCTTCGCGCAGCAGCTGCTGCTGGTGGCGCACGTCAAGAGCCAGCGCAACTTTAGGTGCGCGCCCGGGCAGGGTGCGTGGCTCGCCCAGGGGCCATGCAAGCAAGGACCACGAGTGGGCCGTGAGGTTGGCGGGGCCGTGCCTCAAGCGAGACGCCTGATCCCGCGCGCCCTTCCCCTTCTCTGCCAGGCTGGTGGCGGACCACCAGATGCTGCCGTCGTGGGCTGTGGAGCTGCGCGCCACGGGCAACACCTTCCTGCACAGCAACCCGGAGTTCTCGCCCAAGGTGGGCCCCGCAGGCGCGGGCGCAACGGCACCGCCTGCACCGCCGCTGGGCCAACCCAGCAACCGAGCCGCGCAGCGCACCCAACTGATATGTCGTGCCCTACCTCTCACGCCCCGTTGCCGCGCCGCCCCCAGGTGGAGCTGTCGACCCGCAGCATTGCCTTCCCGCCCTGCCGCCCCGGCGAGCGGGTGCACCAGACGCTGCTGCTGGCCAACCACGGCGACACGCCAGTGGCCTACTCGTTCGGCAAGCCGGGCGCGCTGGGGCCGGCCTTCAGCGTCAAGCCGTCGGCGGGCGTGGTGGCGCCCAAGGGGCACGCGCTGGTGCGTAGCGTCCCTCTTCCCTTGGTCCCGGGGTGGGGCGGCAGGGGCTGTCTGCAGCGGTTGCCGGCGCCGGGGATGCGCTGGGTAGGGCGGGGCTTGGGGCTGCGGTGTTGCTGGGGGCTGCCGCTGAGCGGTCGTGTCACTTCCCTCGTCGTCCGCAGGTGGCACTCCGGTTCACGCCCACGGACACGCGGCCCGCCGCCGCCACGGCACTGGTCACCTTCAACGGCGTCGCCTCCAATGCGCAGTCCGTGGCGCTGCGCGGCTGCGCGCACACGCCGCGCCTCACCTACGACCTGCCGTCCTCCACGCTCTACTTCAGGTGCGGGCGGCCCCTTTCACGTCAGCCTCTCCTCTCCAGGAGCAGGCCCCCTGTTCCGACACGCTCCCATTGCGCCCGGCAGCATGCGGGACCACGGCTGGAACCCATCCCTGCCTCTCTCAACCCCTCGCCCCTTCAGGCCGACCTGCGTGGGTGCCTCAAGCCAGCGCGCCATCACGCTGCACAACCCCAGCCGCGTGCCGCTGGCCTTCCGCTGGCGCCTGCCGCCCAAGCTGGCCGGCCTCGTCACCGTCAGCCCCTCCAGCGGCGTGCTGCGCGGCAACGAGTCCGTGCAGCTGCTGTGGGGCTTTGCGCCCGCCGGCAAGAAGCTGTACGAGGGGCGCGCCACGTGCCTGGTGCTGGCGCCGCCGGACGGCGGCGCCAGCGGCGCCGGCGCGGGCATGCTGCCCGGGCCGGAGCTGTCGGAGTCGGAGTGGGCGCACGCGGCCGAGGCGGCGGGCGAGGGCGGCGAGGGCGAGGGCGGCGGCGTGAGCCTGACGCTGGTGGGCGAGGGCACGCAGGGCGCGGTGGCGCTGGAGCCGCCGTCGCTGGCGCTGGGCGACCTGCGCGTGGGCCACCCGGTGCGGCGGCAGCTGCTGCTGCAGAACGTGAGCGATGGCGTGCTGCGCTACAGCCTGGAGGTTGCGCCGGCAGAGGACGACGAGGCGCCGGTGAGGAGGGACGGGAATTGGCGCGGCCGGGTTGGGCGCGGCCGGGCTTGGAGGTGGGTGGGTACTGTCGCGCGGAGGTGGGAGTAGGACAGCAACTGGGGGCTGCGAAGCTGTGCCGTGCAGTCCCGTATGGTGGTGAAGTGAGCGGCAGCGCGCTGAAGTGCCCTGCGCGTGTGCTCCTCGCGGCCAGGCGCCCGACGCGACGTCGTGCGACTTCACGGTGGGGCTGGAGGGCCACGGCCCGGCCGGCGGCATCGAGTGCTGGGTGGACGAGCCCGAGGGCGCGCTGCCCGCGCGCGCGTCCAAGTCCGTCACCGTCACGCTCTTCCCGCGCTACCGCAAGCGCTACAGCCTGCAGGTCCGCTGCCGCAGCAGCACCGTCGCGCCGCTGCTCGCCGGCCCCAACCGGCCGCCCTCGGGCGGCCGCCCGGGCGGCGCCGAAGGCGCCGCCGCCGGCGGCGGCAGCTCCGCCGCCGCTGCGGCGGGCGCCCCCG